>JAVQJL010011153.1:0-15225 GCA_036024295.1 Nannoperca obscura
GCCGCAGGACCAACCAAAGCCCCCTCGCCCCCGCGTTGTGCCCCCCCCCCCCCCCACCTTCGAAAGCTTTCTGCAGGGAGGTCTGCCTCCGGCGCTGTAGAGTCGGGATCTGTGGTTGCACCTGCTGCCCTTGTGTTCCTGCTCACCTGCCGTTGTTGCTATTAATGTTACTACTGTATGTTCTACTTCCTCCTGTTCTTTTTTTTAAAAGGACACAGAAGAAGCTGTAGTGTACTTGTAGTGACCAGGCTTTGAACCTACATCTTTGTGATTTAATAGTATATTCATGAACGATATACAGTAAAATGGGATATATAGCAGTAGAACCAAGCAAAAGACCATGGACTTGAATATTAAAAGAGAACAAAACATCTACAGAGAGGATCAAACACAGTGAAACATGTATATTTTTGGTGAGCGAGTTGGATTGTTCCTTATCAAATAACTATACAAACTTTAGCAGACTTCTCAAACGGGTGGAACCTTAATAAAATGTGAATTAGTGGATGAAATGAAGACAGCAGATATAAATCATTGCTGCAGCGAAGGCGTTTATTTATTGATGAAGGCTTTCTTCTCTAACCTACATCAAAGGCGGAGACCTACTAGTGTATGCGAGAGGCAGAGACAGAGAGGGATTGACTTGAGGTGCGCTTGATGCGTATGTTTTACAGTGACAGCCAAATCAGGTCATTAAAATGCGATCAAAGTGACGTGACACCATATCGTCAATATCGCACCTAGTGATCAACAACTTTAAATACAGTACGCAACAATTCTAATAGAATTAGTCAGTAATACGTCCGCTTGAAAGACTAAAATAGTTACCGTGATAAAACAAAACACTCAAAAAAGGCATTGCATTTTGAAACAGGAACTCAGTACTCAGTGTGCTGCACAAACGTACCCTTAAAGACAGATTCAGATGTTTTCAAGTCTGTGTCAACACAAAACCCCCCATGCCATATCTGGTATCTTCATCCAGGCAGTCTGTGTAGGATTCTTGCTGTCGTTGTGGTCCTGGCAACAAACCTACCTGGAATTATCAGCCAGAACCTTACAAGCCAAAGTTCAAACTGCAAGTAGAGGTACAACATAAATTAAACCCGCATCAGCAAGGTTGGTAGCAACTAAAGGCTGTTGGTTTCAAACTGCAGGTCAACATTCAACATTTATATCCAGTGTATCCACACAGCTGTATTAGATCCAATACTCCATTATTCCACAATACAACATTATCATTATATTCCGAATGAGCTCATTTTGACCTCATTAACATATTTTTGTTATTATTACTTCAATAATCTATTCGAAAACAGGGGGCTTGTTTGGTCCCACGTTTATAAAGCAGATAATCCAAATGCATTTTGATCTATAACCAACTATAGCAGTTAGAATGATTGAAAACAATGGATGGCTGCATTTATTATGCCAGAATTGGTTGAAACAATGAAACATAGTTTACAGTATATAATCAAATATATAAAATTGCTCCCATTCCCAGAGTGGCTATTATGTTTCAAAACTAAAAGTCATGTTTTTGTCATGGTTGGGAAAGCCTGAAGAAAATTCTAAAATGTGTGTATGGAAATTAAACTATTAATCTATGTTAATACTGTCCAATTGTCAGAACAGCCGTTTCAGACAATTAGTATTATTTCTATTTGTTGAAGGTTCTTGTCTGTTCCTGAAGACTCTTCTCTACAGCCTGTTTCTAGTTCCCCTTGACTTTTCTTTTCTTTCCTAAAAAAAAAAAGACACAAACATAGGTACAAACAATACACACACACACAATTCATTAATAAAATACTGGTCTGTGTTTGACATTCAATGAGTAAGAGTGTCCAATAATAAAATGGTAGTTCAGATGGTTCTCAGGATAAGCGCAGGAATGTTTGCTGCACCTTTTTACACACTGGTGCTGGATACCACACACTGACAGTGTGCTATTCTTTCAAAGTTTGCTTCATGTTGGCACTAGAAGAAAGTTCTTGTCGTCATTTACATCAAAGGGGTTCATCTTCAGGATAGAAGGATATAGCTCTATCATTAAATTTAAATATCTCTTGAGTCCTCGTGTTAGAATCAGAGAATATCCATACCAATTTTTTTTTTAGTCTGACCAGTAGTTTTTAAGACATCATTGCTATTTTTGGGGTCCCCTGCTACCAGAGCAAAATGTAAAAAAATTAAAACATGCCTTGAGACCATAGACTGTATATAAAGATGGATGACAAATCTCCATTTTCTCCCACTGTACAAAAATGATGCCAAAATATTCTGGATATGGGCGCTGCCATCTTTGGAGTCTGCACGGTAGTGTTCAACGTCCTGTCCATATAGTGGTCCCTACTTTAGAAGTAACCTTTCATTCACTTATCATCAAGGTCTTGAGACAGATGGCTATTACCATTTGCATATAGATACTCTGAACTATTCTGAAGCTTAACTAAAGATTCTTCTCTTCTATTTGAAACCTGAGTGAAGTTTTCTTAAAAAAAGATTCAACACTACATTCGGAATAGTCACTTACTCCCAAACAGCTCCTTCTTTGGAAACTATTAAAAGCCACACTCCTACAATATAGAACCTATCTAAAAACCTATTATTTTAATGATAAATTATACATTTTACTGTCTGTTAGTAGTTTGTTTTTCCTCGTTGTCTTTTGTAAAGTGTGTTGAGACACTTTTATGTGTCAGTGCACTTCAAATAAACCTTGACTTGGGTACAAACCGCTTTGCTAACGTTTAGGCCACCACTTACCCAGCCTGTGCCATCTGATTGGGGAAAAAGCTCAGTATATTCACACATACAAAACACAAGGCCTTTTTCACCCACGTAACATTGCATTTTATATCTATGAGTATTCATGCAGGGCTGCTGCACTGAATTGAATCATATGTTACAGGTGCTTGTGATGTTGTTACCACCACCTCTGTATTCTCATACTGTGGAGGCATTAAGTCAGTGTCAGCGGTTTGTCTGATGAAGGCAGGTTCAATGCATTAATTGTAGTTGCAGATTACTTTACACTGATTTCAATGTATCTTCCCTAATTTCACCTGCACTGATATCCATCCATCAAATCTCTAACTTTATAGTCCAGTGGAGCACTAACATTCTGTATGTGTGTGTGTGTGTGTGTGTGTGTGTTACCTCCAAAGTCTTTTTTGGTAGGTACTTTACATTTCATCTTCTTGTTCTGCCGGTCACATGACCCTTCTCTAGACCCCGCTCCACAGTCCCTGTTGCTAAGGACACAGTTGCCATAGTACCAGTCAGTGCATTCTGACCTGGACTGGCAGGGTTTGTTTTTCTCTGAGGACAGCATGAAGATTTATTAACAGGTAATGCCATACATTCATAGTTTCAGTATTATTTCAACATGCAAGCCACAAATTCAAGGCAAACAGTGCTACTGGTGGCCAGCCCAAGCTGCCCAGTTCAACCAGTCTTCTGGTGACTGCTGGTCAAAATACTTGTTTAAAATTAGTTTAGATTGTATATCTAGAAATGCAAGTAAAGGTACAGACTTTATTATTGAGAATTCCTATATTCCTCTATTAGTGTTACAGTGTAATTTTTCTTAATGAATCACGTAACACTAGATTATTTGAGACTGACAGACATTGATACTGTCACAAAAATCATTTGTAGGACAGCCCTCCACACACTTTAACACAAAAACCCTGTTTGTGTGTGTGTGTGTGTGTGTGTGTGAGAGAAATAAATATATCATTGCTCATGTATAATTTATGACATTAATAAATATATTATATTATATATACAGTAGGTGTGTTTCTCTCTTGTTTTTGTAGCTGTAATTGCCTGCCAATATAGTCCATAATACTGAATCTATTTAGGATTTCCACATTTAAAAATATTGCTTAATGGAGTACATTTGCAATTCAGAGCATGATTTGTTCTCTTGGAGCCTAATAATGAAAATTCCACCAGAATCTGAATTTTAAAAAAATCATTCTATACAGACACAGTTGTCTTACAGTAATTGCTTTGAATAAAAAACAGTGTTGGTAATAAAATACAAGGATTTTAAAGACAATATAAGCCTTTTTCAACATATGTACCTTTTACAGCAAGTTTAGATTAGGTAAGATGGCATCTCACATTTACTATTTTATAACTATGGAGATATCAGGCAAAACGGGGAGTGAGAAAAAGAGAATCTTCCCTGTTTTTCCCACTAGCTACAGTTTTGATGGTGATGAGAGTGACTAACAGCAGCTCAGCCTTCATCCACGGCAATGGGGAAATCAACATTCAAATGTTTACATGAATCACACCAGATGAACCATTAAGTGTTGACCCTAACCCTGGGATATTTCATGGGAAATCATTATCTGCTCCCCTTACCACCACCAGCTCAGCTCATAACAACCCAAAAGGGGCCTTCTGAACATTCGCTGTCTTCATACAAAACAAGACAAGCACATACATTTTTTTATAAGTGTTGGGTTTATGGGACACACACAGCAAACATAAGCTACCGGTTATGTTCATACGTTGCATAAAGATAGCCTAAGAGCCAAGAATGTCAATAATATTGAAGAACGTTCTTTTAAATGAACAATGAACAAAAACTGAATCTGTATCGTTAATCTGCAATCACTTATTTATTCTTTTTATAACAACTCCCATGATATTTTCTTAATTTATATAGGTTTTCTTTCTGTTTCACACTACTTTTCAAGAGTTCAGTTCAGTTAGAGTCCTTAGAGTTTGCCTGGTATCAGTCTCCTCTGACACACCTGGAGTCACTTTACTCGGATGTTATCCGGTAATGCTTTATTTATATTAAGGTCCTTGTAATAAGTATTAGTTAATAGTTAATATGGCCCTTATAAGTCCTTATAAGATACTTGTTAACATTATAATGTTTTAATAAGACTATATAAATGTATATATATAAACAGATTTTTTTTTCTGTAATAACCTGTTTTCCCACTATTCTACGAACACTCTATGTACTTTTAATTAATAATAATCATGATTTCTGCCTTGGGTCATTTCTGTTGTAATGTATATTTGTATCTTGTTTGGGTTTGATAACTGAAGGACAACTTGGTTGGGTAGAATTGATTCTGGTATACTTCCTTTTCTTTTGTCTACTATGTATTTATGAAGTTATAAATATGTGGCTGCATCTGCCCTTCGGGGTGTATGCTCTCTGTCCTGTCAGCTGAAATAAGATTGACCCTGTGCACTCACTTTTTCTTCTTTTTCTTTACTTTTATTTGTGATTACCATTTCATTTGATTGCTTTATTCTTTGGATAATAAAATACCCAAACCACAACGGCTTGTTGGATCTTCATTTACTTGCTCCTTTCAGGGGAAATATACAATTTCCACCACAATAAGCACGAATAACAAAATTGTTTACAATTTATAGACTGCTTAAGAACGTTAATAAAAGCTTTATGAGTTACAATAGCATTTTAAGGTTAATACATCTTTTATTATGCACTCATTAACATCTACGGGATCTAACGTAAGAATGATTAATTATTAAAGTTAATAAATAATTTAATACGCACTTATTAATAGTTAACTATGCTTTTTGCATCTAAACATGTTGTCAAGGTTGATAAAATGTGAATAAAAATGCATATGTGCAGTGAAGCACAAAAAAAAAGTACTCTAAGACGGGCCTTTTGAATTTATTTCCCATCATTTTCCCCATAAATGGCAGCCACACACAGCCCCAAAGAGAACATGCCTGTCACCCCTCCCCTGCTCATTCTTTTCGGAGGAGGGGGGGGCAAGAAAGAGACATGCCTGTGATCAAAAGAACCCTGTTATATGGTGATTTACTCATTATTTGCTGTGCATACAGTACCAGTTGTTTGGACACGCTTTCCTATTCACTTGACTGGTACTTTATATACACACTTATGAATAAATGCATACAGACATATATGGTAAATATATATGTGTAGTTATAATAAGCTGTTGATAATTGCTATTTATACCATTCAAATCTGGGCTAACGCTGTCTATGACTTTATCTTTATATGGTGTTGGGTATTTTTGTGCAGCAGAGAATGTAGGCTATTAAATATGGACGGATTGGACATATGATAAACTTAATTGCCTAAATTTATCATTTTGGAAAAGAAATTGGACCAGACAACATTTTTAAGATGGAATAGATCAAGGGTGGGTGGAGTAAAATTTCACACCGTTGACATCATACATTGCTGCCTTTACATAGACCGCAAATCAAGAAGATGTCCTAAGATCTCTATTATCTTGTCACATTTTGCTCCTCAGTTTACCTTTAATTGGAATATCTAATCCTCGCCCCTCCACATTGCTCTCGGTTCCAGTCTCCAGCCCCCTGCCTGTTTTGGACTTTTCTTGTTTGTTGGAATCCTTGGCTCTGTTTTTTTGCGAGTCCATTTGCCTATGAATCCAAAGATCCCAGCCGCACAGAATGTGCTGTAGGCTGGCATCCAACCAACTTTAAAAGCAAGAACTTTCTGAAAGAAGCCTGTTCAATGTCTGACACGACAAAAGAAGAACTGAACTGAAGAAACTTTGAAGCATCCCCAACCGAGCGGGGGTATGTTCATTCCTCTGCTTCAGCTGAAAGAACATTCCGAAAGTACCCTAATTGAGCGTTAGGTCAGAAGTAGGTGATCACTGGTCAATATTTAAAGTTTTATCCGCTTATTGGTTGCCTGTGGGTACACAAACAAACACAGCTTGCAATGTTCCCTATTTTCACTCGAGGGTGGTGCCCCAAGGTGAACAGCAATCAACGAGCAGTCAAAAACAGACTCTAGGGTCTTGGGTTCATGTTGTAAAGATATTTTTATATGGACCTGGGATAAAAAAGACCAGCAGAAGATGGATGCCAAAGATGCTTTTCCAATCCATGAAACTCTTTTATCTTCAAGCTTTCCAACAGACATCATTAGGCTTTCTCTCACCAGCCAGCAGGATCAGACATTTACTGAATAACCCTATGGCTTCAGTGCTGAGTTGATCTGATCATGCATGCATACTCTAAACTTTGTTTCAATATCAATACGTTTTAATGAAGGTGTAATATTGATGGTATTGACAATATTTAGCATTTTACACATCAACCGGGCTGCAGTTATAGACTGCTACTCTAATAACCTGTCCAGGGAGTAGAGTTTAAAAGCACCACAGCAGCATCCCAAGAGGAAAACACTCCAAACGTTTCCGTGATCAAGTGAAATAGCAGCAGGGGGAAGAGAAATATTTATGGCGATAAAGCTTAAATCTCCATCAAGACCTTGGTCAAGCAGAGATGCATTTATGTGTAATCAGACGCTGAAGAGAAGGGTTTTTTAAATTATGTCGTACAGCGTAGAGGATTTTACTTCCGTGTTTGTGCATTCTGCTACAATACATTAGCAGCATTATTAAAACAACCTTTTGTAAATGACAAAAGACAAGAAATAATAATGGTTTGTTTTCACCACCTGAAACAACAGAATCCCATTAAAGCTCAGAGTGAAGGTCAGAGGTCATCATCGTTGTGCCCATGAATTAGTAATGACCAACCATAAGGCTTCTTTCCAGGTTAGAGGTCAATGATAGTCTGCTTAGGGATGTTAAAATCAACTGACTGAACTGTATGCGCCCTTGACTTCGTGACTTCTCTCGTTATGTTTGGAATGGATGATAAAAAAAACGCCAAAATGAGACCAAAATCAGAAACAGAAAGAGTAAATATTGGGTCCCTGAGTTGCTGACAACAAGCTGGAGTGGGGTTTTATTGATTTGATTGACAATGAGACCAGGCTCTTGTGCTATGAACATTTTAAAAACACTGCGAGTCACAGATTGAGAGAGAAGGACTGCTGAAGAGAGCAAGAGCTTGGCACTTCATATCATCAACGTTTCAGTAGAAGGTACAGTACCGTGGTAGAAACAACACTTCAGTGACATGTGACAATGACATAAAGTGCACTTTAGGGTACTGTACTGAATATTACTGCAGTATTCCTGGTCCCAGACATTTGTTTCATGCCATACCCCGCTCTCCCCACGTGTTCTGCACTTCTGTATCTCACATGCACTTTAAAAGAGTTGTTACCACAAATCCCAGACACGAGCCAGAAGACAGGTTATGCAAATAACAGCATATTTATCACATAAGTAAGCCACAGTAAACAGTATGATTTTTTTTTTTTACTTTACAGCTTCTCCACAGTTGCCTTTTTTGTGAATTTAAATAGTTAAAGCTACGATGAACTGAATTTGGCAGCATTCGCACTGAATCAGGCGTTGCAGTGATCTTGGACTCTGAACAGCCTACTATCACCTCAAAAACACTGACAAACTGAAGGGTTTCATGTCCAAGCAAGACTTATAGAAGCTTATTCGTGCCTTTATTTTTAGTAGGCTAGACTACTGTAACGGCATGGTCACAGGCCTCAATAAACAAGCGATCAGACGGCTTCAGCTCATCCAAAACGCTGCTGCCAGAGTTCTAACTAAGACCAAAAAAAGAGAACACATCAACCCTGTTCTCAGATCTCTGCACTGGCTTCCAGTTGCCCAAAGAATAGACTTACTATATTTACTAATAAATACTACTATTGGTTGACAAAGCACTAAATTGTTCAGTGTGAACACTGAAGAGTGATACGACGCCACACAACTTGCACGGCGATTAACGTCTTTGTGATCCCCCGCAGCAGGGTTGTGCAGCTCAGGGAAGGTCACCGCAGCAGAAATCAGGCTCTCTTCCATCTTCGCAGCGGCTCAGTTCCAATTCTAACAATCACTTAAGGCTCAGTTTGGAGTCTTGAAAAGAAATTGAGCTGATCTGGGTTGTTTTGTTCTGTTCTGCTCCTTCTGTCTGGCAGTCTGACACAACTAGCATCCCCTCAAATTTGCATGGAAAAGAACGCCAACTAAGGGTGCATTCAGCTGGGAAATGATCAGCTTTTCCAAACCCAAATTCCTCATCTGTGGACCACTTTTGATTAAAGTATATTTTCTCGGTGGGCTCTTGCTGAGGAAACATGCTACAGAAGACGTATAAAGAGAATGACGAGTTTGGTGCATTGTGATTAATTCAACCAATTATATTGCATGTTTACAACCGCAAACCTTGATGCATGATTTTTTTTTATTCTGGGGGAAGCAGGCCTGTGGTACCCTGATATTTTGTCAAGATGCAAGACAAATTTGTTTTGCACGTTTGTAAAAGTGTGTCAAATTAGTTTTTTAGATGGATGTCTGTCTTAAATTCTTCTAATCTACAAATAAAGTAACCTGAACCCGAACCGAGGATGAAGATGAAAACCAAACTTAAGCACAGAGCTTTACAAGAGGCCTGCTGATGGCTACCGTAATTTCCGGACTATAAGCCGCTACTTTTTCCCCACGATTTGAACCCTGCGGCTTAAACAACGATGCAGCTAATTTATAGATTTTTACGGGCTAACGAGCTTCGTGCCGCCAAAACATTTAACCTCGTCACATCAGAACAATAAAATTACCGGTCACAGGTCACAGTGGACCAATGAAACGGTTCAAATTAAAACAAACGCACTCGCGCTAAATTCTTCAGATGGGTCGTTCTGCGCTTCGTGCCGCACACCCTCATCATGGAAAATACGCAAAGAAATGCATATGATGCAGCTTTTAAGCTAAAAGAAATCGATCCAGCTGTTGAAAAAGGAAGTGGAGCTGCTGCACGTAAGCTTGGCATCAATGAATCGAAAGTGAGACTGCCGTGTTACAGGCACTGTTCGGAAAAAAACATTTATTTAATTAAAAGTTTTAAAAAAATCTTTCAGTGTAAATATCTCGTTACAGCGTAGACACCTGCGGCTTATAGACAAGTGCGGCCTATATATGTACAATCTTTTTTTCTTTTAAAATTTTGTGGGTGCGGCTTATATTCAGGTGCGCCCAATAGTCCGGAAATTACGGTAGTTATACTGTATGCATGTACGCATTGTATCATCGTGATGCGGTGATGCATCTTTTTATTGACGGTGATTGATTGTGGAGTGTGAGAGCGTGCGTGTTCCACACCAAAAGCATGAGAGTTGGCAGCCGGTCGGAAGATGTAATGACAACTAGACGCTAAAAAAAGAAAAATAATTCTGAGACATTGCTGCTTTTTTTTTGGGACAGGTAATGTGCTAACGGTAAATGCTAAATACTGAATTGCTGTGCGTGTGTATTTGGATGCTGCTGGTGTTAGCCAGGCCCGATAGCTACCTTCTTTATGATATGCACAACAGAAGGTAAGTGTTCGAGTGGTCATTATAAGTCATTATTAAAGCAATACTAACTGTGCTATGGCCAATCTGGAGCTTGTACTGAAAGGACAAATGAATGGATAAGTGAGAGAATGAGAAAAAGGCCAACAGAAACAGAAAGTAGAAAACAAATAGAGAGAGGACAGTCTGTCAAAAGCCAGTGACCGAGAAACACACCGCAACCACACCGCAGGACTTGCTTTTGTGAGTGTAAGTGTGTTTGCGCAACATAACAACAGCTGAAAGTGAAGAGATCAATTAGAAAGTAGCTAATTTCTCATGTTTTTGTATTTAAATTGTGCTTATTTGTATTATGTTGGACATCCTTGTCCTTAAATATTACAATTAACAACCGTACCAGATGTTAAACCAGTTTATTCTAAACTTGTAATGAATATTTAATGCCTCAGTGAAATTTGAAACAGTTATTATAGGGTCATATTCATAATTTTGCATAGTCCAAGTATAGAGAAAATATAACGAGGGACTGATTTTAAAGATGTGACATTGTGTTAAGCTACTGTAGTTACTGTGGGAATGTGAAATGCCGGCGCTACCAGAAAGAAAAAACCCTGGTCAACAGACAGAAAGACTCTAAACTCCCTCGAGTGACCTTCTTTCCTCTGCTCTCTGTCAGTGCCTAGAGGTCCATCTGCCATAAGAAACAACAGAGAGGAGAAAGAAAAAAAACCCCACAGTAAAATCAGTCCTCAAACCATATTCCGACTTTCTCATGAACATGAAAGCAGACAAAAAAAAAATAAAAATAAAGATTTCTTCGGGGTCGTGACGGCATGAGAAGTTATTTCCAGTCGGATGAGTGTGTCAGAGAAAGGAACAAATGCTTTCCTTCTCCTTCGGTGACTGTAAGTGTGCTACTTGTCAATAACATTACATGATGTTTAGACACACACACACACACACACACACACACACACACACTTATTGTAAAACCACTCCAGTGGTCAAATGTATGCCAATAAAGCATGGTGAAAATTAACTTGTGTTTAGTCTGCATTCCCCTTGTATGCACCGTGGTTTCCATGGTTACTGTGGCATGACAGCCTGATCCTGTCTTTTTTTTTTTCGACAAAAAGAGACGGGTGGGGTAGTTTTTACTGCCTCGTCATTTTTATTTTTTATTTTATTTGATTTAAGTGTCGGCTGTGAAAAAAAGACAAATGTTTTGCTCCCCATTTGTTTGAGTGTGGATTTTGACCATATTATTAGAAGTGAGGGATGTTTGGGATATGGACTTGAGAGCTGGTAAATGTGTATTTGGGTGTGCGTGTGTGTTACTGTTGGTACTCGGTAATTAGGGCAGAGTGGAAATTGCTTTGTATTGGTCTCTTTATGACCCATTAACTATACCAGAGAGCCAGACAGGCTAAAGAGACAGTTACAGTACAGAGTAGAGACGGATAGTGAGAGAGACGGCATGCGTACATACACAGGAAAGAAGATTTAGACTTCCTTTTGTGTATGTTCTCTCTGTGTTAACAGCGCCATAACTTAGATATTCATATATGCATATTCTACAATGTTTATTATTTCATTATTGCACTTTGGAGATTACTAGTGGGTCCATAGTTTGAATCCTGCAACCAGCTATATTCTATAATAACATGTGAGGGCTTAATCAGCCAACTGTTCAAATGCGGGAGCGCTTCCAAAAGCTGACCGTCTTTTTTATGGTCCTTGGAGCCGGATACAAACCTACTGTGGATTAACATGATGGGGCTGCTCTCATTTTCCAGAAATCTGGCCAGAGTTTATTAGTCAAGAGTGGGCTTTTTGAGATGGATTAGATGTGCTAACTAAGGGTAAAACTTCTTAGCAGCCTAGTTGGGACAGGGTCTAAGAGACATGTTGATGGCTTTGATGAAGAAATCACTGAAGTTAGTTGATTAAGGTTGCTCAGATAGAAATCTAGATAGGATCAATCTGTCCTCATTAAAAGGCTAAGTGCCACAGTCCTTCAAAGCTATAATTAAACCTCCTATAAAAGCCCACTCTTGATCCAGGGGTTTTATCAAATTATAGACATATATCTAACCCTCCTTTTTTCTCTAAGATCCTTGAGAAAGCAGTCGGCAATCTATTGTGTGACTTTCTACACCACAATAAGCTATTTGATGATTTTCAGTCTGGACGGCCATGTGTGGTAATAACGTATCAAGACAACATGTAGAAAATGCCCTAATGTTACAAGTTAGTGTTATTAAGTACCATTGTCCATATAGTGATTTTATGTGTTAGGTATCAGTGCTGGTAATTCTAGAAGGGGAGCCAACCCATGTGCTGGTAGTATATTGTAACTGATTTTGCGCAGGGGTCATGTTTCTACAACATTAGCTTCACATTTAAGAGTGGACTTTCCTCTTTGATAAAGCTCATAGTAGTGACCTTTATCCATCCCTTAGTCATGCTGCTGTGTGTTGTGTGCTTCCCCCCCCCCCCCTCCCCCCCTCTCCTTCCTTATGTTGCTTTCTGCAGGTATTTCTGCCTCCGGCGCTGTAAAGTCTGGATCTGTGGTTGCACCTGCTGACCTCATGTTCCTGCTCAACTGCCTTTGTTGCTATTATTGTTACTGCTCTCATTATTAGTTCTGCTATTATTATATTGCTATTAGTATTATATTTATTAATATTAACATCAATACTATTACCACATATATTTGTACTGTACTACTGTATGTTCCTCTTCCTCCTGCTCTTGTTACTTTACTTACTATCTTTCCATGTCTCACTCATGCACCTCTCCATAGTCCCCAGCTGTTGTCTCCCAAACCGGTTCATTCTGGTTACATTAGCCCCATTCTGCCCAGGCCCTCAGAATCACACGGTAGCAATCACCCCACATACACACACACACACACACACACACACACACACACACACACACACACACACACACACTTCGTTGAGACAAACTGACTAATTTAACTGCCCAGATGTGGCGTCATGAGCCAAAGCATACATAGTCCTTTATGGCCCATTAAGTCAGACACTGATAAAATGTTCAATCAAATAGCCTCTACAAATGTACTTGCAGCTGCCATTTGATGATCGTATCGATCTGCATCAGCAAATAACAAAAACACTCCTTGTACCACAGCTGCAGCAATGATAATCCCTTTTCAGCTTTTGCTGTTTCTTTGATCGTTTGCGTATCTTGTCTCCTCAGGCTCCCCATAATTTGGAGCATCAACAGCTGAGAAAATAGGGCTAAAAAGTCATGGCCAAGAGACAGGTGTTAGAATTTTTTTCAAAATAAAAAATTCCAAAACTTCTGGATGACACTTAAATACATACCACTGCAAGTACACAACAAGTTGTTGTTCTTACTTTAGATATCCCATGTTGCACAAGAGATAATGTAGTTTGATTATGTTTTGTAAATGAGCATAAGAGCAGTTGGCAGTGTGTCATACCCCTGATCAAAGACGCCAAAATAACTTCAGAACTGAAGCTTTCATTATTCATGAGAAATTATCTTCCACTTGTCAGTGGGAAAATGAATAGAGATTTCATAAGAACGAATGCAGCAGCATACATTATATTGCTTTGACCCTTACTTCTCTCACTGAATGAGAATTTCAAACCAAGGCGTGTAACTTTGTTTATTTCATTCCATTGCAAATGTCTGCACACTGTCTCAAATCTACATTCAAAACTCTGTGTCACACAGTCTAAGTCAGAATATGCTCCATTGCCCTAAATATGTCCTCTCACAATGTATTTGGCAGCCACAGATCGGTCTCCCTGTCCCTCCTCTCCAGCCATATTCATGGCTAAATCTCAAGTGTCTCCTCGCTCTTCGCTTGAACCGTGAGTTGTTCTGCTCCGCCAACTTGAAGGCCACCTCAATGCTCTGCCGCTGATCGGATTGATGGAGCGAAGCCAGGCAACGGGTTAAACTCGAGTGTATCTCATGTGCACCTGTCTAGCTGCCTTTCTGTATTCCCACCCATACATGCATGTTAGCTTGTTATTTGCCATTAAATTACTGAGCTCCATCAACCTCCCTGTTTTCTCTGCATTTGGGTCCTTTCTCTGCTGCCTGCACTCCCCACTGTAACATGGTGAGGGGATTCTGATTCTGAAAATGAAGTATGAAGCATTTCCTTAATTATTTTAATTACTGTGGTGACAGGACGGAATATTTTTTGGCATAAATAAAACCTTTGTTTAATGAGACTATCCAGCGGTGTTTGGTGTGAAACCATTGATTGTGCTTCTCTTCAAAATAAGAAAAAATAAGAAAAAAAGACCAGTTTCTCTGGCTCCTGGAGTTTAAATGTTGACAGTTCTCAGGGTGAGGCAGGAAATCCAGCCAGCTGATGGGTTTGCCACCACAGACCTCACGGATGCCAAGTTTCAGATTCCCGCCTGGGAGTAATTCTTCAGCATCTTTATGGCCCTTATGCACCTTCACCGGGTGCACTGATGCAGTTCTGGGGCCCCTGCGGTGAGAACAACACAGGATTCAAAATTATCGGAACAATTGGCTGCTGTCCGCCCAACAGACGAGCAGGTGTGCCGCCATGTGGTTCATCTTCTGGGACCCCCTCGGAGCCTAGGTCTTCAACTCAACCAGGAGACGAGAAGGTTGGTGCCATGTCAGGTCACACAATCTCTGGGCATTATAGCCTCCAGGACCGCCATTGTGTCTCCTGGGAAAAGGAATTGGGGACCACTGGAGCAGTAGGTGGGCTTCCCAGCATATCACTGTGGTAGAGTTGAGGGCAGCCCAACTTGCCCTACGGAAATTCCTGCCACACCTGCAAGGGCGTTCATGCACTGGACAGAGATGCTGCAGCAACTTACAACAACGGGCTGTGGGTGTGGGTGTCTCCAAATCTTCTTAAAGATTAAATAAATCTTAAATAAATCTTATTTATTTATTTATATATATATATATATATATATATATATATATAT
>JAVQJL010011169.1:0-17011 GCA_036024295.1 Nannoperca obscura
AGAAGACCTAGTCACACTAAAGAAAACAACAGGGCTAGTTCTTCTGTACAACCCTGCTTCTTTTAAGAAAGAAATTTACATTGTTGCAGCAAAAGTGTACAGTGCAGAAAAGAGAAAAATTTAATAATAGTAAAAACAGTAAATAAGAAATGACGTGAAAAAAGTTAGGGGACGCAGGAGTCGAACACGGTACCTCTTGCATGGCAAATAGGGACTTAACCAGTTGAGCTAATTCCCAGTTGTAAGGGACTGAGAACAGCTAGGTATATATCCTTGTTAATAGGCACCCACGTCTTCCAGTAGGAGTACCTACCTTTTCCGTTTTCTCGTAATGTGTTGTGTTTTCGTTAATGTGTTGTGTTTTCTGTCAATGTGTTGTGTTTTCGTTAATGTGTTGTGTTTTCCGATTTGCGTTTGTGGTCTGCACTTCAGGGCCACCGTAGGTTAGGGCATACAGGTTTACAAGCCACATTATGTATTATGGGGATAAGTCAAAACACATTATCATGCATTGTTGTAAATATAATTCAGAGAGGGAGTACAGCACATGACACAGGACAGGAATGAAGTTTAAATCATTACTGAGTACAGGACAGGACTTCGGGGAAACCAGAAGGGGGTTGATAGGATACATAATACAAAATAGGGTGTGTTGTGTTTTTTTGTTTGTTTTATTGTAACCAATCACTACTCAGTTGCACCTTTAAAGTAACCCTAACACAAAGAAGTAAATAGTGATGGAATAACCGGTTCATTTTAGTGACTTAGTTCCTTTACTCTCATTCAGTAAAAATAACTACTTTTTTTTCATTCGTTCATCTACCCATCGCTGTCCAATAATGAGCCTGTTCAAAACCAGAGTAACATTATGTTATAACATAGTTATTAAGATTATCAATTTGACCGCTAAGACAGTACAGAATACAAAAGATAGTTCTACATGCTAAGTTCAGACAAAATATAAAGAATGAAATCATTGTCTGCAATATGAGTGGGTCATTTCTGTCCAACACCCATCCTGTGTAGCTGTCACGTGTAAAATGACTCGTTCATGATCGACACATCACTAGAACTACAGAAGTCCTGCAAGTCACGTGACAACTTTTACCGGGTTAGCTTCCTGTTGTCTGTTCAGTTCTTAATGGTTTCTTTTTTCACTAACATATCACTTAAAGGATTTTGCAACAAAGTCGGGAGTGGGTTTTATATTTTGGTCACACAGTCCGTTGTGTAAACGCAGCCCGAGTGTGAAACTGATCCGGAAACCTACCAGGTCAGCTAATGCTAACCTGGTTGCTAATGCTAGCTAGCTATAGTATAACCTAGGTGACAGCTGTGACACGGATGTCTCTTTAGTTTGCTTTTGTCTATCAGCTTCAGCCGGTGAGCTTTACGTCGATAGAACCCAGCAGGTTATTCGGTTTGCTTGCTGATATCATGGCCAGTCAGCTGTCACTGCAATGCGTTGTCTTTCTGAGGAAACCTGGAAGTCTGCTTCATTTAAGACCTGCAGCTCTGGGCTTCAATGAGCGAAACTATAGCAGCAGAAAGGGCTCTTCAGCCGAGTATCTGCACCGCAGTGTCGTACCGTCGATGCACTATCAGAAGAGTTTACCCAGGTAAGGAGCTCATTTAAAGGGGAAATTGGCCATGCGAGTTTTTCACATGTTCTTATCATATGGTTTTAATTCAACATAACGTTGGTCTAATATGAATCTAAACTACGTGGTAAATGTCAGGTGGATGTAGAAAGTTGTTCTAGGTTAAAGAAGGCGACACATTAAGCTTTTAGATGAATGTAGGTGAAAGTGCACGATTGATTTTAGATCGATGGCCACTAGGGGGCCGTGACATGACTGACATCTACTGAACAATTCCTGAACTGTTGATAGGATAGATTGATTACTCCTGTTTTTTACTGTTAAGGCTCCCCGTACCAAAACTGGAGGATACTATCAGGAAGTATTTAGCGGCCCAGAAGCCTCTGTTGGATGATGACCAGTTCAGGTAAGTTTTCACAGAGAAATCAACCTTTTCATTTCCTCACTTGATGCTTACAATCAGATTTATAGACATACAAGGAGTTTGCTCTGGTATGTTAGTGAATAAATAGGCATAATAGAGGAAAAATGTATAAATACAAGCAAATTAAAAGCAAGAACTGTAAAAATCTTGTCAAGAATACAAATATAAAAATGCAAAAGTTGCAATAGAAATATGAAAGATATATTACAAATTAAGATGAATTAAAATGAAAAAAAACTGTACAATATATCTTTCATGACAATGATGAGCTGTACAGTCTGTGCAGCATGTGCAAAGTGTTAACCAGGAGGTGTGCAAGGGTTCACTGTGTGAAGCACAAACACACACACACACAGCATGGATGTATAAAGAGAACTGGATACAGTGGCAGAGTCTGTCCTCGTTCATTCCTATGAAAGTTGCTCAGTGGCACATGAAGCCAAATCATGATTTAAATGAGGGCTTTTCAAGTGTTCCTACTGGCTAGGTGATACAATAAAAATCAGCTGATTTACAGACCTCTCTTTCACAATTTAAGTGTATGGGGAAAAGTCTCTTGGGCCGGCATGCATCACCTGACAGACCCAGAAGTTATAATTGCACAGTTTGGCCACTATGTCTAAAGCCTGGCACACTTCCTTGGGGCTTGAGTGGGAGGGGTCAGCCCCAATCTTTCTTTTTCTTCTTGCTAATCAATACTAACTATTTCAATCTTTCCTGCGACCATCTTTGTGTATCCTTACAGAACAACGGAGAAACTTGCCCAGGAGTTCCAGAATGGCGTGGGGAAGCAGCTGCACGAGGAGCTGGTTGCTCAGGACAAAAACAATAAGCACACAAGCTACATCTCAGGTTACTTTGCGCATCTGTCCATTACAAACCTGGAACTGAGCATCACAAATGCATCCCATCACTAATGAATCTGGTCGAATGACTTCTTTTCTTTCAGGACCGTGGTTTGACATGTATCTTTCTGCACGTGACTCTGTGGTGCTGAACTTCAACCCCTTCATGTCCTTCAATCCCGACCCTAAGACCGAGTACAATGACCAGCTTGTGCGGGCCAGCAATATGGTGTGCTCGGCAGTGCGCTTCATGAAAACACTGCGAGCTGGACTACTGGAGCCGGAGGTTTTCCACCTCAACCCGGCAAAGAGCGACACAGACGGCTTCAAAAAGCTCATCCGCTGGGTCCCTTCTTCACTGTCATGGTACGGGGCTTACATGGTGAATGCTTACCCCCTGGACATGTCGCAGTACTTTCGCCTCTTTAACTCAACTCGGATTCCCAAGCGAGGGCGGGATGAGCTCTTCACCGACGAGAAGGGGCGACATCTCCTGGTTATGAGGAAAGGCAATATGTATGTGTTTGACATTGTGGACAGGGATGGGAATTTGGTGAAGCCTGCAGAGATCCAGTCCCACTTGAAGTACATTTTGTCCGACCCAACGCCAGCGCCTGCCTTTCCCCTCGGCATCCTGACCAGTGAGAACAGGGATGTGTGGGCCGGGCTGAGGGAGAAACTGATAGCTGCTGGAAATGCAAAGGATTTACATCTTGTTGACAGCGCCCTGTTCTCTCTGTCTCTGGACGATGAAAGCATGAGGGACCACATTCACATCTCCCACAACATGCTGCACGGTGACGGCTGCAACCGGTGGTACGACAAGTCCTTCAGCATCATTCTGACCAAAGACGGACAGGCGGCTATCAATTTTGAGCACTCCTGGGGTGACGGCGTAGCTGTGCTCCGCTTTCAGAATGAGATCTTCAAAGATACAACGGAGCAGCCACTGGTACACCCGGGCTCTGCTGCTGCTGCTGCGGTGGATTCAGCCGCTGCCGTGCGCAGACTGCAGTTCAAGCTGGACGGCGAGCTGGAGAATGGCATCAAAAAAGCCAAGGAGAGCTTCGATTCCGCTGTATCGAAACTCAGCATTGATGCATTGGAGTTCAAGAAAGGTGGGAAGGAACAATTAAAGAAGAGCAAGTTGAGTCCGGATGCTATAGCCCAGCTGGCTTTTCAAATGGGCTTCTTGAGGCAGTATGGACAGACAGTAGCCACATATGAGTCCTGCAGCACTGCGGCGTTCAAGCACGGCCGCACCGAGACCATCCGGCCAGCCACGGTGCACACAAAACAATGCTCCCACGCCTTTGTTTGCCAGCCAGGCCAACACAGCGTGGCACAACTACAGGCCATGCTCAGTGAATGCTCTAAATATCATGGACAGCTCACCAGGGAAGCAGCCATGGGTGTGTATGAGACATTTCTACATGTGATTACAATGCGTGACACCATGGAATACTTAAAATACTGCCCCACAAATATCTAAAAACATGAAACCCTGAATCTTTTTTATTTCTTTTTGTACTTGCAGTCATTACACTGTATGATATCCCTCCCCTGTTGGTGATTTTATGAGGTGCTTTGGTCATTTATTAACAGGAAAGAATGCCTAGACTAAACACTAGTGTTCAGCAAACTAATCATGTCATATCGTCTGACAACAGAGGCTGAATTCACAGCTTACGATTCAACACAGAGCCAAATATTTGAGATAAAACTCTGTCAAAATAAAAATCCATGTTACAGCACTATTTTACAGCTTCTGTCATTGCATATTCAGGGGGTTGGGAGCCCATAAAGTCCTGAAAGATTATATTTATCTCATCATGTGCACACGTATTGTTTGTACTAGTTATTATCTTGTAGATTAAAATAACTAATCTTTCCAGACTACGAGGCTTCAATAAATGAGTAAACATGGGGGACTTTAAGGCTGAACTGGTCTCAAACACACACACACACACACCCACCATTGGTCTTCTGTAATAACCACTTGTTTTATTATTCTCTCCAGGCCAAGGTTTTGATCGTCACCTGTTTGCCCTGCGATACCTGGCCAACTCGAAGGGCCAGGCTCTGCATAGCCTGTACACAGACCCAGCGTACGCTGCCATCAACCACAACATCCTCTCCACCAGCACCCTCACCAGTCCGGCGGTGAACCTCGGTGGCTTCGCCCCGGTGGTGCCCGATGGCTTTGGTGTCGGCTACGGTGTCCACGACGACTGGATCGGCTGCAACGTGTCCAGCTACCCGGCTCGTAACGTCCACGAATTCCTGCAGTGTGTTCACAAGTCGTTAGAGGACATTTTCACCGTGCTGGAAGGAAAGCCACTCAACTAAGAAACAAGTGTGTTGTCAGCAAACAGGAAAAAAACTAACTAATTTTACAGAAAACGGTGAAGGTGAGTGCAGACATTGCTGATTAATGTCTCTGGGCAAACATGCAGAATAAATAATATTTCACCTGAAAAGATACACAGGGAGATTGAGCGCTTCAGTATCATGTTTCTTTAGGAGTGAAAGGGTTAGGAATGCAGGTCACTAGGTATGTAACAAGTGACCGTGTCAGGTTGACTGAGGTCCCAAGTCATGGCATTCATTGTATAAGAAACACATTGAACAATTATTACTGGAAACATTGTAAGCTTTCCATTTTGATTCAATCCACTGGCTTTCCTACTCACTTACTCAAGTTTGTGACTGCCTTGTACAGCCAATCCATTCTGACAGCAGCGTACTGTAACCTCATGTGAAGTGCTGTTTTTAGTTTTAGGGTCACATAATAGTGACTGCACAGATTCAGAGCGCTGGGCATTTATGCATTAGGGCTTTTTAAGGCATAGAACTTCTCTTCCCCAGAGATTGGAGTCTGATTCTGTGCCTTCTCTATCACCTTTGTCATTGTAATAACTTGTATTTAAATGGTCGTCACTGTTGTCATTTACAGCTGTACTGATGCCATCGATTGTATTTTGAAATAAAAAGAATGTAACCACATTTACTCCATTACATAAATGTTTGTATAATAAGAACATCTTCAAATTTTAAATTGTACTACAAATGTTTTATACACAAACATAATATGGAGTATGGACTGTACAGTCATTAAAAGTTAACCCTTAGTATTGATAGCAGCAAAGGACACTTGTAAGGACCTTCATACAGTTAGCTTAGACCAAACAGTTTTTTTTTCTCAAACTTTATTTAAAATTAAAAAAAAATAGTTCCACCAAAAGCAAATGTACAAATGCGGTAGTACAACAACAGAAACATGAGCTAAAGTAATTAAAACGAGCAAAATCCACATTTAGATTGGCTTGATCTTGAAGTGTAGACCGATGAGACTGAAGACGAGACATTTCAGATCCTGCACCAGGTAGTAGAACACGCGAAGACCTTCAGGGTCCCTGAAACAACATTAAAAGTTATGCCCTTTTTGTCAGCGACAAATATACAGTGTCTTCTTAACCCAACCCCTGGTTACAGTACTCACTTTGATTGGTTGACATCAATCAAGGAGCCAATTTTGGAAGTCGTGAATGAAATGTGCTCGTCTCCAATGACGATCTCCAGTTCCTGTGAAGATTAGGACATGTTATTGCTAAGGTTTCAATTACTACAGTGCCAGTGTTCACATCAAAATCGGACAGACTCCATGTCATCAACGATGGAGAAAATATCAATGGGTTAACCAAAGATTGAAAAGTGGGATGCTCTGTATATGCTATGACAATATGTGACCCTGTGTAAATAACAGGTCATAACATGGTCAAAATAGGACCTGCAGAGTCACCATTTTTAGAATAAAAACTCAATACATGATGTGACCATAGCAAAACCATTTACTCAAGTCACAAAATCAGACCAGTCACAGGATGCAGTGCAACAGCAAGAACGTTGTTAAAAATAAACGTTAGAGGTTGTCCCTGAATGAAATATGAAATGATGGAACTGGAGAGAAATTAGTTTTTAACATGCAAAATGATTTGGTCACCAACAGCAAATGGAGTCACAAACCTGTCTGCCAACTCTGTCAGGAGGCGGCCACAGTGCATCATCCTCCTTGGTGATCTCACTGTCATCAATGATCCTCTTGAGCTCCTCCATCACACTTTTGTGTACATATGCCTAGGATGGTGCAAACATAGATGAACCAGGTTAAAGTGTGTACATGTTTGGAGCGGTGCAATATATTTATAACATCTGATGTGAGAATAGACACATCTCAGATATTGATTATCTTAACATCAAAATGTGAATTTAATGTTATGTACAGCGTTGTAACTGAGGGCGACTCTATGTGGTTGACCATCAGTCTCAAGCCCCGTAATCAACGACCACAACACTCACCCCTGGTTTACATACAATGCTGCAGGTAAGCACTAACAGTAAAACCTAAAACAGTCATTTATTGATATCTTGGAATTTAGTCAGAGATAATGGGCTTGTGTTAATCATGCCATTAAACATAAAATGTAAAGAAAATTGCCCTTGATTCGGTTTTGGAGTAAAGCTAACGTTACTCCAACAGTCACGTGGTTTTAATAAGTTACCTCTTTCCTGATCATGACGTCGTTCTTGTAGTTGCTGTTGTTTGCGTACCTCAGTTTACCTGCAAGAAAATAATCAACGTGAAACAATGAATCTCTTTTAACAAAACGCATGAGTTTGTTGCCATCCTTACAGGCCGCATGGCGCACAAACGCTCATAGGACATTATTAAATAATTGATGCATTTTGAATACATTTTTTTTGCAGTATAACTTAATCCAAACATTAACTATTAAAATGTATAATACAATGGGAACCAAAGAGAGATTTTGGCGCTAGCAACTCGTCTTGAGTTTGCTGCGGCCTGCCGGGTGGCTAGCGATGTTAGCTCAGACCCAGGAAAGCTAACACGTCAGTATAACAGTCAATTGCCGCATAACTACACTTACCGTCTGGTCTGAATTCAAATTCCAGGAACTCGTGTCCAAACTTTCCCTTGTGCCCAACATAGTATCTCAAATAGAAGTCACTTGTAGACATATTTGCTCTCCAGAAAGTACTCTTTCTGGTGAAGTGCGCGGAACAAAACTTAGCTAGCAAGAGCAGCTTGGAGCCTCACCACCCGTGTACGCATGCGTAAAGGGTCCTTGAAAAGATAGATATTGCTGCCCTGATGTTTGTCTTTCAGGAAACCCCGGAAATGTACATATAATTCATGTACAAATTTAGACCCAATATTTCCCCTTTTATATTCTCTCCGCAAAAGGGTATTTCCATGTAATCCATTTTTTTTGTCAGTTAACTTTTGAATTCAAACTGACTGAGTTAAATGTCTTACTGCCTGTTGTGGAAAGTATTGTCTTATTTTTGAATGCAGAGTTTAATAATACTGGATCAATTATTCGATAATAATTGTCTTTTGAGGAAACACCACATACACATAGCAAAACTTTCTGTAATTCTGTTACAATGTAAATTATTTTCTGTATAGATTGTAGTATTTTATTCTCTTCCGCTCTAAATGTGTGGTGTTATTGCTGCAATTCGCCCTTGCTCTTTTTGTTGATCTTGAACTGTTACTGTTTCTTTAATTAAGCAGTGAAAGCATGTTAATGCTGGGGTTCAGGGTCTGTCCATCTGCGAATAAAGGCAGTGTGAAAAAGGTTCTGCCTGAAAGACGCCACCCAGGGAATATATAACCTCAGGTTAATCTTAGTCGCATTTTATCAACGTCATGGCTTTCCGCACCAAAGGACGCTTGTGACCACAGCACACGTGTGGTTGTTATAAACGTGTACCCATGGCAGGCTCGTTTTCTCAAGAGCTCGAGGATTTGTTGAATCCTTTGCCTAAATTTGCCGATCCGGAGGATGATGAAGACGAGGCCACCAGAGCCAAAGTGAGTGAAAGATTCATCGAGGACGACGAAGAAGACGAAGATGGAGTCGGCCACAGTGCTCTGCGGAAGCACAACACGTCGCTGCTCGAAGAAACAGACACGCGGTATGTGGGGAAGGCAGTCTCTCGTAAACAGCTGCTGATGGATATTGAGGGATCTGGCGAGGAGGAAGATGATGATGATGATGATGATGACGACGACGGGGAGGGGGGCAGCCAAGAGGAGCTTGAGGAGGATTCTATGGGGGATGAAGAGGCAGATGACGATGATGAGGAGGAGTTGTTGGTGGGCAGTGATGCACAGCTAGATGGTAAACTGGGGTCTGAGTCTACGGACGCACACATGACCTTTCCTCGAGGAGTGGACTTCCACAAACTGACTGAGGGCATGGATGACCTGGGAGTTAGTGAAGATGATGACAGTTGCGAGGAGTCCGAAGGCAGCGATGAAGATGATGGCACTGATGACGATGAGATGGAAGGCGATGATGAAGACGGTGGGGATGAGGGAACTGTCCGCACATTCTCCCAAGACAAAGTAGACGAGGAGGTGGAGAAGGGGAAGGCTGTAAAGAACCAGCTGGCCCTGTGGGACCAACTGCTTGAGGGCCGAATCAAAATCCAGAAAGCTCTGGTGACGGCCAACCAGCTGCCCCAGCCAAACACCTTCCCAGAGTTTAAGAGGAGGGGAGGAGCCGAGCTTGCAGGGGAGCTGAAGAACACCCACAAAGCTCTGAAGGCGCTTCAAAGATCCCTGCTGGAGCTGCACGATCAGCTGCTGTACCACAACCCAGACACCAGGACCGTCGCTGTGGGGACGACAGGAGCTCAGGGTGAAGACGAGGAGATAAACAGTGATGGGAATGAGGATGAAGAGGCGGCAGTGCAGGAGGGTGGAGCGCCTAAACGAAAACTGGAGATGGCGGAGTACCCGGACTTCATGGCCAAGCGTTTTGCTGCTTTCCAGCCTTACTGTAACGCCACGTTGCAAAAGTGGCATGACAAAACCAGACTGACTATGGGCAAAAGCAGCAAGGGGTTCGGGGCGTTTGACAGAAACATAGTGACCCAAGTGGAGCAGGTGCTGATGGACAATGAGAGGCTGGTGCGGCGCACCCAGACCAGACGCTCAGAGTACAGAGTCCTGGGGAAAAGAGAGGCCTCTGCTCTCTCCTCTGAGACCATCTTTACAGAGGGAGAGGAGGCGGAACAACAGGTGAAAGCAAACGCACATCTAAAGGATCTGGACGAGGATATATTCGATGATGATGATTTCTACCACCAGCTACTAAGGGAGCTGATTGAGCGCAGGACGAGTGCAGCGGATCCCAATGACCAAGTGGCAATGGGCAGGCAGTGGCTGGCCATCCAGAAATTGCGCAGCAAGATCAAGAAGAAGGTAGACACCAAAGCCAGCAAGGGCCGTAAAGTTCGATTCCACATCCACAGTAAGATGGTCAATTTTATGGCTCCCACTGACCACAGCTCAATGAGTGACGAGGCCCGTAGCGAACTGTATCGTGGCCTCTTTGGTCAGAACTCCACAGTGAGGGAGTAATGTTAAGGAGCAGATGCCAAAGTCCCAGCAGATAAAAAAAGCAGTGCCCCCCCCCCCTCCCCCGCACTCCCAGGAATGATGCCAAGCAGCAGTCTGGACACAGACTGGGCACTTAGTTCTTAATAAAATACCTTTTTATACTGAGTAGCATTTTCAGTATGTATTGAGGACTAATGACCAATTTCTGATTTAAAAAAATGCATGCAAAATGAGTGTTTCCACTAAAACAAAATTTAGAGTGATGAATGGATTTGAAAGAAAACAATGTGTCATCTCTTCATGTCTTCAAGGCTCATGTGATTCAAGTCAAGTGTTCAAATAGTTAAATAGTGAATTGTCCCAACGTATATCCTGTGTCCCAATTCCATACAACATACTAACTGCACACAGTACAAGATTTACACACATTTAGTACAAGATCAACATACCACACTGCTTTCCACTAACAGGGATTGATACAATACTGGACGTCAGTCAAACTCCAATAAAAGAACTCACCTGCTAAGAAACAAAAGGTTTCTTCCAGAAAATGAAGTTATTGTTTTGTGAGATGTTCACTATCATCTCCAATTAGAGAAAACTCCACTTGTGAGCAGCTTCATTTCCTTTGTGCATTGCATTGTGGGAGAAAAGTGTCCATCAACAGCATATTCAAAAATAGGTGTATTTGTTCTTAAAAAGCTGTACAACCCTAAATGTCAATTTGAGTAAAACAGAACATTTTCTTTAAAAACAAATATATTTTGAAGTGACAGATGTGTCGAATCAAGCAAGCAAAGAGCACCTGAGAACTTTATAAGAAAAATGTGTACAGGATGAAAACTCCATTAAACATTTACAGAACACATGTACATGGGTAACTATTTTCACAGCTCAATGCATTAAGTAACACCATTTTCAGGGTGTAGGTTTACTTCGTTTAAATGAAACTTGCATACATGTTTGAAGATTCAAGTTTATGGGAGTCAAAAAATACTTTGTGGTAATTCTATTCTTCTGTTCTTTGTGTTACCAACATCTTATTAAATGTGTCACATTAATAGTATCATAAAATGAAAAACTGTTACACAGTTAGTCCACAAAGACAGTACAGAAAATTATCTTTGATGTTATACATCAGATCATTTGAGGTGGGAATCGGTTGCTTAATTTGACTAAACTAATTATGTTATATTTACACAACACAAAGCAAGTGCAACATGACAAAAATCAAATATCTCAATCCATTAGAACATCGCTTCAAAATCTATTTGTATAAGTCAATATGCTTTATACAGAGCTTGAAAAAAAGATGTCAAGTTGCATTGATAAAGGGAATTAGTCCGTTCAGACGGTGCACCTTTAATGGTAGTGAGATAGGATAAGGCCCTGCCATCAGACAGCATGTTGCTACACTGCATTTATTGTATGGTTAAAGGCTGGCAAGTGTTCGGAAATCTTTTTCTAAGACACCCTAACTGCTTCTTTAGTTAGCTTCTCCGTTTCAGTGCTAAAGGTAAGCAGCAGTTTCAAATGAAATTCCAAGTCAGTCCCCTGTGTCGTTCTCCCCCTTCAATCTCATACAGTACACAAGCTAAAAGAAAAATATAACTGAGTGCAACCGCTTTAAACAAGCTTCCGTTCTTATTCATTTCCTCAGTCCAAGCAGAATCCCATCAAAAGGAGGTCTTTGGATTTCCTGGCCATTATTCTTGCTTTGTTAGCCACAACGTAGAGCATATTCAGCACGTACAGGGGAACCTGCCGTCCTCTCTCCAGGGGAGCACGTAGCTCAGTGGGGCCGACTGCTGGACTCCATGTTTGGCTGCTTCTTTGTCGTTCCGCAACCATTGAACCATCCGTTCAGCCGTTTTGTCAAGCCACCATTTAGAATGTCCTGGATGTGTTGGACTATGAGATTTATAGCAACTGTATAGAGAGACAAGGAGATTATGTGGTCAGGGTCAGTCCCAGTTTGTAAAATAAGATTGTGGGGGAAAAAACAAGGCTATTTAACAAAAGTTACAAACAAAGATAGTAGCAGGAAATAATATCTTGCTCAATATGTACAATCTGAATCAAAATGTTATATATTTATCTACGGTATATTTTCTGTACAAATCATCAATAACAATCATTTTGATTATGTTGTACAATAAGCAACATCATTTCGAAGCTTAAGAAACAAACAACATTTTCTTATCCCTTCCGGGTATTTTAGCCATGCTAGTGGTGAGGCTCTAGCGATGGCAATGTTGGCCCGTTGGTCCACCACTTTGGTCCAGACTGAAATATCTCAACAACTACTAGATGACATTCATGGTCCCCAGAGGAAGAATTCTGCTGAATTTGGTGATCTTCTGAAACGGCCAGCAAGTCAAACGTTCCACTTATCCTGTGAAATATCTCTATCTACTTGATGGATTGGCAAAAAAATGTTGTACTGACATCCATGGTTCCAAGATGATGACTCCTAGTAACTCAAGTGATGCCCAGGCTTTTCATCTAGCACCACTATGAGGTCATTGTCCAGTATTTGTTTGTTTTATGACAAAATACCTGCAAAACGAATGACACTCCCACCTGCCTCAGTGGTACCTTAATTAGCAAATGTTAGCATGTAATTGTTAGCATGCAAACGTTAGCATTTAGCTCAAAGCACCACTGAGCCCAAGTACTGCCGTACACCTAGCTTGGCTGTAGACTCCTACGCCTTCTTTAGAGATAACCAGGTATTTGTCCAAAAAATGGATGCTTAGCTCTGCGACTCAAATGCAATGGTAATACATGAGAGGCACGAACTGGGTCTATGTCAGGGTAGGTATCCTGCATAAGATATTTAGACTATCCACAGTATTATTTTCTTTTGGGTGGTTTAACATTCTGTTCTCAAATCAACAGAGTTGTTGTGTTCTCCCAGCAGCAGATGCTTTTGCTTCCTCAGTTTCAAGAACACAATTCCCAGCTCAGAAGTCAACAATAAACACAGCTGTGTCCTTTATGATAACACTGTTTGGACTAGTGTCTTGAACACTTGGTTTCAATTTATTTAACACCATCTCTAATGTTGTTAAAGAATCTCCGCTATAAAACCACAAATACTCACCAAGGTTGTCCGCCCCTCTCGGTATGATCACATCCGCGTATTTCTTTGTCTAAAGAGCACCAATAAAAAAGGAAAAAAGTTTGACAATGAGTCAGTGCTCAAAGACACATCCATGAAAACTGAGTTGAGTAGCGTTACAATACAATGTAGAAAAGCACTTACTGGCAGACAGAACTCCTCAAATGCAGGCTTGACAAAAGTAATGTACTGTGCTAGAACGCTTTCCAAGTCTCGTCCACGTTCACTTATATCCCGCAGCACTGGGGGCAAAAAAAAGCTTTATTTGTAGTTAAAACATTTATGCGCTTTTTTGCCAAGAGTTACTGCAGATGAAAAGATTGATATACTCGTGTCTTTACAGTAAATATGAAGATACCGCTAGTTTATTTAATCAAAGACGTGTACTGTGTGCGGCCAAGAAATGCCCCGACACGTAGACCCACATAAAATCACAACGTGTCATTTTTAAGTCGTTTTTTGTTCAAATTAACAAGATATAGCGTCCAGAGGTTCTGGGAGGTGGATTTTATTGCCTTTTGGCAGAGCCAGGTAACCTTTTCCCCCTGGTTCCAATCTTTGCGCTAAGCTAACTATCTTCTGATTTAATTCCCAGCAAGAAAGTGAATATTTTTTTCATCATATTTTCCATAATGTCAAACTATCTTTATTTAGTATTCTTGCCTCGTGTTAAAAAAAAAAAAAAAGAAGGGATTTGTCTAGACACCCTTTATGCCTCACCTCTTCGTGATAGACGGGTATCTGCGTCAGTGTCCACAAACAGCTTCATTTGGAAAAGGTCTCGGATCACCTGAGAATAGAACATCAGGATGCCCTCAACCAGCACCACGTCTGCAGGGTACATGGTCACCGTCTCTTCCTTCCTGCCATACGAAATAAATTCGATATAAAAACACTTGAAAAACACCTGCCTCTGTAACATTTGCTGAACAGCAGCCACAGTAATGGTAACTGTTGATATGTAGTGTAACAGAGCCACAAGCAGAAGACTAAAGTCAGCGAACAGACTCAGTTTCATAGAAATATCTGCCTTAGTTAGCTAAAATCAGCCACCTTAAGCTACTGTTCATACCAGAGCAAGTCAGGGCGTAGCAGCAAAACCCCAGAGTGTATTAAACTGAACAATGGTGTGTTTCAGAGAATGAAAGAATGAAACGCTTTCAACATAAAGAGAAAAAAATGGGGGAAAAAAAGGTTAAAAGGGGACCATAGCAGAATTTTTGCATGTTTTCTTTATACTACAATTTATGTATACTTTGCATTACTGATGACCATTTCCAAAGCTTACTGAGTTGTTTCAGGGTTTCAAGCATGTTTTCCGGCCTTTCAAGCCCCGATTGCTCTTCATTCATTGCACTATGTTATGCAAATCAATCTGCATAAAAGGTAGAGTAATTAATCCACCATTCTGGACATTATGTCTGCTTTAATAGGTAATGTCAATGATAGTAAAACATGCAAATGCACTCCTTTACTGTTGTGTCTGTATAGACTTGACATGACTAATTTACCTGGAATGGGAAACAAAGTCATAAACAGGGATGTGTACTGTTTTTCCCTCCTTGATGTCCCACAGGGTTGCAATTATGAGGTCGTTGTCAAATGCATCTATACAGAGGGAAAGAGTACATAGCAGGATGAAATATCACTGAGCAAACCTCACATCGAAATCCTGCGTCCCATACAGATAACTGCTCTGAAATAACAAGACAAAATGTTTCTAGCAGGAGACACAGCTGCTTCAGGCCAGAAGACTTCCATCCTCGATTACACACATACCTGGGTGGTCGAAGTTGAACTGGCCCTTGAGCGCCTTGGCCTTCTGCTCTGGGGTGAGGACCCTGTAGAAGCAGTCCTGGCTGAGGATGGCCACTTGCCGCTGGTGGTGGTCGATCTCGTTCTGGCCCAGCATCTCCATGATCTTGCTGCACACCGACGACTTGCCACACAAGAACAACAAAACAAGTGGCGGGATAAAAAACCTGGCCTGAAAACTTGCATTCTTGATACAACAGACAGAGACTCACATACACAAAACAAAAGATTGCAGTTTACTCCCCATTCAGATGTGTGGGAGAACAGGTGGTTCTGTGAGCAGTTATTCCTATGGGGGGTGGGGGAGTATACTATCAGGAAGTCAAGCCCACAAACAACTGTGTGCCAAACCACAGTCTGAGTTTTGTTGATTTAATCACCTATGAAAATCAACCAACTGCCACTTACATACATGGAAATACATTTAACTACCTTCTGTTAATGGTGTGCAAAATGTCACACACTGCAGCCTGGAGGGCAGGTCTGGCCAACTTGCTTCACTACCTCGCTGACATTTCAATAATCAAATTTGTCAAATAATAAGAAGAATAAATAAATAAGACTTTGATTTTGCCTGGGGTGTGTATCCTGATGATCTTCACTTACTGATAACACTGAAAACCTTTGACACCCTGCACAATACAGAATAGAGGATGATAATGCAGATACTTAGTCTCTCCTGGCACTGGAGACATCAATGAATGTAATGCCAATGAGTCAGAAATGAGGTGAAAGGAAAATCAAGATGCAAACGCAAGCAGAGACAGCGGGTTGCACCGGTGTCACGAAAAAAGGAATCCAGTGTGATATCAGCAGATTCACCAGAGACAACATTGCAGATCAGGATAATAAAACAAGTCTTCAGGGAACCACTTCTTGCACTGGATATTTGATTTTCATAATGATAACCCCTGCAGACAGCACCACACCTTGGCATAGTATCCAGCTTGTTTGCAAAATTGGGGACTTTAGTGAGCTTTCAGAGTCTATACATATGTTTTATTTTGGGTCTCTGTTTTTATGAGTTTATAACTGGCAGACTGCACAGCTGATGCTAATTAACTGAAATCTCACTTGTCACCGTTTATTTCCTCTTAAGTTGAAAATTGTGGAAACATTATAGCAACATATTGGAGTCCTTAAGTCAAATTTCCATGTAGCACACTACTTTATTACCATCTAAGAAAAGGCAGATTTTGGCAATGCACATGTTCTGTTTTAGCACGCAGGAGCCTATAGGGCGGCCTGTATGCTCATTACTGATCAAGCATCACAATCAGTCTGATTGATCCAACAGAAACATGATATGCTACGATTTGTTTTTCAGTTGAAAAAAGAAAATGCGTTATCTCTTAATATCCTGAAACAATTGATATAAATCCATCTGTGTCGGTTCACACAGACATACACAGTCTCAATAAAACAAACAAAATAATATTTATATATATGGCCTACCCAGAAATACAAAACTACCTCTACTATGAGATAAATACCAACCTTGCCGCTGGCCGTCCCTCCAGCCACACCAATGAGGAAAGGCTGCCGACTATTGCTCTCATTTTCGGCTAGGTCACCTGGCTTTGTCTCGCTGTCGCCTGGCATGCTTCATCTGCGGTGCGGTGCGGCCCTCGTACACACAGGGGTGCCTGCGTATGGAACGCCGTCCGGATCACAATCACGTGACCTCTAGCGCGTTGACAACATGTTGTTCACGTGTTGAATACGTGTTGTTTACGTGTTGAATACGTGTTAAATACGTGTTGTTTA
>JAVQJL010011171.1:0-13312 GCA_036024295.1 Nannoperca obscura
GAACAAATGAGTCTTTAGTCTTTTCTTGAAAGTGGCCAGACAGGTTGTTTCTCTGATGGACGTGGGGAGATGGTTCCACCACTGGGGGGCCAGACAGGAGAAAAGTCTTGAATGTGAGCGAGCGTCCATGAGAGAGCGAACCGGTTCTCAGAGGCAGACCGTAGTTGGCAGACGCGGGTGTAAGGCTGGAGGATGGACTAGATGTAGGTTGGTGCATTCCTGTTCACCGCTTGGAAGGCCAGTACCAGGGTATTGAATCTGATACGAGCAGCGATGGGTAGCCAGTGAAGGGAGATGAAGAGAGGGGTGACGTGGGTGTATCTCGGTACGTTGAAGATCAGACGTGCTGCTGCATTCTCGATCTTCTGGAAGGGATGGATTGCACAGGCTGGGAGACCGGCAAGGAGCGAGTTGCAGTAGTCCAGCTTGCAAGTGCCTGGACCAGCAGTTGGGTCGAGTGCTCCGAAGGTATCTCTAATGTTACGAATGTTTTAGAGGGTGAATCTACACAATAGGGAGGACTGCAGCAATGTGGTCGGTGAGGGTGAGCTTGTTGTCGAAGGTGACCCCAAGATTCCTGGCCGAGGGCGATGGAACGACCGTTGTGGAGTCCAGGGTGAAGGAGAGCTCATGGGAAATGGATGAAGAAGCGGGGATGACGAGGAGTTCCATCTTAGCGAGGTTCAGCTGGAGGTGATGCCTGGTCATCCACGCGGAGATGTCTGCTAGACAAACCTCTATCCGAGCTGAGACGCCAAAGTCGGCCGGAGGGAACGAGAGATGGAGTTGTGTGTCATCGGCGTAGCAGTGGTAGGAAAAACTGTGCAAGCTGATGATTGGTCCAAGTGTGGTGGTGTACAGGGAGAAGAGGAGAGGTCGAAGGACTGAGCCCTGCGGCACACCTGTCGATTGGCCGAGGATCAGACACGTGACCTCTCCAGGAGACATGGTAGGATTTACCCTCGAGGTAGGACGAGATCCACTGGAGGGCAGTGCCGGTGATGCCCAGGTCCAGGAGAGTTGTGAGCAGGATCTGATGGTTGACTGTGTCAAATGCTGCATACAGGTCTAGCAGGATGACGACATGAATGTAATGTAATGTAAATGTAAAACTATTCACCCAAATAGAAGTATGAACCTGAAAATGAGCATGTTATGTCCCCTTTAAGAGGTAGAGCCACTGGACACAAAGTTTGCGGTTCAAAACCATTCTCAGGCAAACAATGAAAGGCGATCAAATGAAAGATTAACTTTTGGGTTCACAACACATTACATTACATTTAGGCATTTAGCAGACGCTTTTATCCAAAGCGACTTCCAAAAATAAGAGCTTTACATCAAGTGCATAGAACCATGATTGAAAACAACAAGACGGTGCTAGAACACACAACACTGAAAGTAGTGTATCTAGTGGGACATTTGTTTATAACAGTTTTTTAATACAACTGGTATGTTGTAAGGTATAAACAAACATCCCACTAGCGACCGTACTGTCCCTAGATTTTTGAACCACTGCTTTATTGACTAATGTAGCTAAGCAAGTCCTAACTACATCTGTGACATCTCCTGCATTGTTTTGACATCAAATTGAAACAGAAGAAAATACGATTTTTTTTACTAGTGTGCCTTAAATAAATCATAAAATCATGTTAGTTTTATATACAGTATTACATACAACAATATTCTGAATTTTTTTGTTCTTATCAGGTTTAGTCCTTAACAGATAACAGATACTTTTTTTTTTTGTAGGTGATTATAATATTCATGTGGATGTAAAAAATGATAGCCTTAGGGCTGCATTTATCTCATTAGATTTGATTGGCTTCTGTCAGAGTGTACATAAACCCACTCACTGATTTAACCACACCCTCGACCTTGTTCTCTTCTATGGGATAGAAACTGATAATAGTCTTTCCAAAGAATCCTATTTCATCCGATCATTATTTATTTACATTTGAATTCCTATTACAGGACTACACGCCATTAGGCAAACATTCCTACACTAGATGTCTGACAGTGCTGTAGCTAAATTTAAGGAAGTGATTCCATCTGCATTCATTTCAATGCCATGTCTCAATATAACAGATGACTCCTATGCTAAATTTAGTCACTCACAAATTGATCATCCTGTTAATAGTGCTGTGGACTCACTGTGAATGACACTCAACTTCACTGTCCCTTTAAACAAAAGATAATTAAACAGATAAAGCTAGCTCCATGGTATAACCGCAAATTAAAGAAAACATCGCAAAAACTTGATAGAACATTCCACCACTCTGGAAGATATATAGGAAGGCCCTCCCATACTACTCTTTAATAGAGGAAAATAAGACCAACCCCAGGTTTCTGTTCAGCACTGTAGCCAGGCTGACAGACAGTCACAGCTCTGTTGAGTCATGTATTCCTATAGATCTCAGTAGTAACGACTTCGTGAGCTTCTTTAATTATAAAATTCTAAATATTAGAGACAAAATTCCGCACCTCCTGCCCTCAGCTGTTACTGACTTATCTTCAAACACAGGAACCTATGTCTAAGCCATCAACGTGTCTCTTAGACCCTGTCCCAACTAGGCTGCTTAAAGAAGTTTTACCCTTAGTTAACACAGTAGATATGATCAATATGTCCTTTTTAAAAGGCTATGTGCCACAGTCCTTTAAAGTAGCTGTAATTAAACCTTTTCTTAAAAAGCCCACTCTTGATCCAGGGGTTTTATCAAATTATAGATCTATATCTAACCCTCCTTTTCTCTCTAAGATCCTTGAGAAAGCAGTCGCCAATCAGTTGTGACAACAATAAGCTTTTTGCGGATTTTCAGCACTGGTTAAAGTTACAAATGACCTTCTAATTGTATCAGACAAAGCACGTGTCACTGTATTTGTATTTCTAGATCTCAGTGCCGCATTCGATACCATTGACCATCACATTCTATTACAGAGACTAGAACATTGAATCCTCATTAAAGGCACCACACTAAGCTGGTTTAAATCATTTTAATCAGTTTGTACATGTTAATTAATCCACAGAGTTCTACAAGGTTCTGTACTTGGACCAATTCCATTCACCTTATATATGCTTCCTTTAGGCAATATTCATCAAATTCTTACTTCCACCCTCCCTGGATCACAGGTAAACAGAGGATGCAATAAACTCTTCATTCTGCAATGACTTATCTGGAAGACCCAGGCTCATATATGAGGATGCTGTTCGTAGAATACAGCTCTGTATTCAACACCATCATCCCCAGCAGAATGGTGAACAAACTGTCGGACCTGGGTGTCTGTGAGTACACGTGCCGATGGATAAAGGATTTTTTAACAGACCGCCCACAGATTGTCGGGATGGGATCCCACTACTCCTCAAGTCTGACTCTTAGCACTGGAGCCCCACAGTGTTGTGTGCTGAGCCCTATTCTCTAGACTCTATACACCTATGATTGCACACCAAACCACAGCACAAACTATATCACTAAGTTTGCAGATGACAAGACTGTGGTGGGACTGATCAACAACAAGACCGCATACAGGGATGAAGTCCAAAAACTGACCATTTGGTGCACTGATAATAACCTGGCACTAAACCCTGCCAAAACCAAATAACTCATAATCGCCTTCAGGAGGAGGAGAGAGGAACCCTCTCCTCTTTACATCACCGGAGAGAAAGTTGAGAGAGTAACAGACTTTAAACTCTTGGGTACTTACATCTTTCAGGACCTAACATGGACCACCTCTTTGGTAAAGAAGGCACAGCAGCGGCTCTACTTCTTGAGGACTCAGCAGAGAGCGAGTCTCTCCCAGAAGCTGCTGTTATCCTTTTATAATTGTTCGGTTGAACGCATTCTATCTCAGGGCATCCTGGTGTAGTTTGCGACTGATAAAAAAGCACAACAGTGAGTAATTAAGCACAGGACATTATTAAAACAGAACTATCTCCCCTTCAAGACATCTACAAGGTCCAGTGTTAAAAGAATATTGTCAAGGACTCATTCCACCCAGCCAACCATCTCTTCAGTCTGTTGCCCTCTGGAAGGCGATACAGGTCACTGAAGACCCGCACTTCCAGATTGTTGAACAGCTTTTTCCCCCAGTGCAATCAAAGAACTGAACTCACGATAGGTTGCTAACGTATGTCGGGACTGTGCAATAACTTGTCCGGGGTGCAATATTCTGTACAATTTATTTTGTTCTATTTATTTAATATGTGAGAGTGATGGTCAATTGTGTTTTTTATTGTTTTGATGTTTAATGTTTACACTTTTTTTTTTACCACTGATGGAGCTGCACTAAAGTTTTGTTGAAACTGTGCTTACAATGACAATAAATATATATTTTATTCTATTCTTTTCTCTATTCTTAAGACTTTCCTCTATGATACAGCTTATAGTAGGGCTGACTCAGGTGAACCCTGAGGCACCCCTTAGTTATGCTGCTATAGGCTTAGACTGCCGGAAGACTTTCTAGGATGCACTGAGCTCCTCTGTCCTTTCTTTCTCTCCCTCCATCTGTACACACTCATATCCCATTAATGCTTGTTACTAATTCAACTTCTTCCCATAGTTGTGTGCTTTCTCTCCACTTCTAAAGCTTTGTGCAGGTATTTCTGCCTCCGGAGCTGTAGAGTCTGGATTTATGGTTGCACCTGCTGCCACCGTGCTCTTGCTCAACAGCCATTGTTGCTATTATTGTTATTGCTCTCAGACTTATTATTCGGCTGAAACTTGCTAGCCATTTTACCATGAAAAGACAATAACATAAAACTTTTTAAAATCCAGGCGTTGCAGTGTAAATACAAAAAGTACAACCAGAGTCCTATTTAGTCAGTGAGACTTTGATAGTCCTGAGTACCTGACCAAAACTCAAACTTCAGGACAGACGATGAGCCACCATGAACTTCTTCGATGCAATCCACACAATATCCTCGGCCAGACAATTTGCGTTGAGCGGATCTTAAATCACGAAGCCACTGCACCAGTGTAACTGCGTGTGTCTATCTGTGGATTTGCGGTGGATGTGTCCCTTTGTGTCTATGGTGCAGGAAGGATGGCACTGCCACACAGGACTTCAAACGTTTCCACTCCCAGAAGAGGATCGTTGTGTGTTTTTGCCAGTGGCGAACAGATTTACCTCCACCACGCCGAACCTGAGCCATATCTGGGCAATCACATCGGGTGGAGACTCCAATCCCAAACCCCCTCCTTGACAGAGTATCCGCCCCTCTGTTCAGTTCGCCGGGCATATATGCAGCTCATTGGAAAGCAGAGCAGCCACCTGGCTGATGGGGCCCATCCCACAAATGGGCGTGGACTAAAGTTTTTCAGTGCTGCACATGTGCGCAAAGGGATCAGCCCACTAGCAATAGCCTTAGAGGGCGAGGCCTATACAAAATATAACTTCAGTTTTCTGTCCCACATTCCCCAATATCCTAAGACAGGTGTACAATGTCTTGTTGAAGGATTCCTGCATTATTTTTATTATTAGTTTGCCATGAAAAACAAATTTCCCCAACAGCTGTTTCAGTTGGAACCAAAAATTTGCCTATAATATGACTGCCATTTATCTTAAGAATAAAAATAAGAATACCCGAGAGGACAGCATCAAAGAAATACTACCATGTTTGAAGTACAGCTAGTTAGTATGCGAGATGACGGCAGCGGTCACATGACAGTCGCCGTGTTTGTCCCAGAAGTGTCTCCTGCCAGCTGGTCCGTGGAGTCAGTGGCTCGGAAGTAGAAACTGACAGGATCACTTTGCTTCGTGAATTGATGTAGCCTAGCTGGTTAACAGCGTCATCAAACAAGAGACAGAAAACACAAGTAAAAATGCTTTGGTTTGAGGGTTCGATTCCTGATGCCATTAACTCGGCTAAACAGCAGAGTTTCTTCTTTGTCGTTGTCATTACAGGTATGAATGTGCGTGTGTCGATTAGCTAGCTAGCTAATACTAGCCTGCGTACATAAGTGATATTGAAGCGATAGCTTTAGCGTACTAGCCAGCTAGCCGTGGTAGTTGTAACTACTAAGCCATTAGCCAGCTACCTTAGCAAACCATCTGTCAAAGATAGAAGAAGTGTTGTTACGCATGTTTGAGTGTGATGAGCCACCGAAAGCAACGTCACAGAAACGTTGAAATATGTTGTACAAAGGTGTGCTAGCTAGTAGTGTTGGTTACTGGCCTAAGGATAACAGTACCACTGCGCCTGGTGCCCCTATAGCCCAACCAGATTAACTGTAACAGATCAACGCCAGAAAGAGCCAGGCTAGTTGATTTTGGTAGGCCACCTACCAAAATCAACTAGTCTGGCACTGGTAGAGATAAGTCATTAATCAGGTTATGATTGGAAAGGTCCGGGCAGTGGGTAACCTTACTGTCGGTTCACAACCTCATTTTAGCCCGGTAAGTAAATACGTCACCAGTAAGAGTACGGTCATTATTGCATCATAGGCACCAGTATTATAGCAATGGCGGTGTTAGTTAGCATTTCACCATTGCATATATCTAGAAAGTATCCGACTTCTGACAGAATGATTAAATGTGTTGACGGTGAGCTGTAACTAAATGACCAACCACTGTAACCTTCTCTGTTCTCAGGGGAAGATGAACAGTCAGCACAACTGATGTCCAGCTGGGAGGAAGACAAAGTCTCAGAGGCAGCACAGAATTGTTGTGTGGCCATCAAAGTTGACGCCAAGAGGTACTGTGTTAACTTGCATGCACAGTGCAATGTACTGAATTTTTGTTGCAAGGAGTGATCACTCACCACTGTCTTCCATAAGCACAATATGACTACTACCTCATCTAACAATTTCCTGGGAAAACTTTGGTCCAAATACTTTTGCAGTGGATATGGGCAAGGTGGGGTCAGCAATTCGAATTTGGCGCAATCAGTTTGACAGATGTTTGATGTAATCCATTTAAAGAATAAATGTGATGATGTGTAAAGTTTCACCATATGATGCTGCAACATTTTCCCCACAGTGAGACATGTGTGCAGTTCTCACAGATTTGTATCTTTTTTGTTGTTCTAAATATTGACCATTTGTTCTTGGGTTGAATTAGCTACTATTGAAAGCGGTCAATTACTGACCAGTCTCTGAGGAAAGCTATTAGTTGCACTATATATCTGGACAATATCTGGTATTGCAGAAGTTTTCATAATGTGGACATGGTACTAGAGACGTCATCAACTCTACTCTGTGTTTCTGTTTTCAATTCTAATGTGTTTTGTCACCTCATCTGATGCTTGCTCTCCTTAAAAAATCTGTAAACACATTTTTAGCCTTGCTGCCCATCACTTTCACCACTTTTAATGATAAGCTAAACATCACCAGCAACAGGTCAAATGAGCTGTCACTACAGTTTAACAAACCTTATTTTTCATGAGCTACTTAATCCAAATACTGAAGGCTCTGATTCAAGGCTATAATGTTGATCATCAGAAATTATTGATTTGATATGAATGAAAATTTTACTGAGAGAATGTGGCGTAATCAGCTAGAGAGAAAATGCCCCACTCTGTTGGAGTACAGACACCAACTGCAGAGAGCACACAAACCTGACAACTTTGGTTTAATTTGTTCTGTTATCAAGTTACTCACAGAATTTGCGACAGCAACAGCTGATTTGACTGCTGCCTGTAACATTTATCATCTTACCCAGGGAAAGCGACGTCAGCATCGGCTGAAATGATGAGCTGATACCTGATTGTTTTCAACAAGGATTTGCTAATGATAAGTAATATCGGAATTTAACTAATCCTTGTATATTGCCAACCTCTCTGTCAGAACTCCAGTGCAACCAAATCACTTTTCCAAGTCATATTCTCACACCCTCATTTTCACTGCCATATGGGGCAAAATACTGCACTATAGAGCCCAATGTGGTAAAGAAGAGCAGTGCTGCAAGACTAGCCGACTGAGGCGGGTCGTGTATAGTAAAGAAACACAGTAGAGTAATATAGCTTTATTTTAGTTGATATTGATCAATTAATTGATGCCCATGTGTCAATATTTTGACTTACCATGACTATTATAATTTTAATCATGCCTTACCTTTCATTTTTTTCTATAAAAATGGACTTCCATAATCATGTGATCAGAGAAGTGTTATTTATACTGCTTATGTAAACACTCCGTACTAAAAAGTGTCAGTTGCTGCGAGCTTGTTCCTTAACCCCCCCACCCCGTGTAAAGATCCAGTGGTGTGCATACCATCTAGCTTCTTTATTGGAGAGAATGGGATTCCTCTGGAGGTCATCGCTGGCAGTGTGTCTGCAGAAGACCTGATGAAAAGGATCAACAAAGTTAAGCAGGTACAGGCACAAAGGTTGGATTGTGTATCGTTTAATTTGCAGTGAGCTGACTGCTGGTTTTTCAAATCTTCCAGGTGTTTTATCTAGCTATCCACAGTACCCCATAATGAAGAATCACATGCATGTTTTAGCCATGCTAAAGGCACTTTCAGACAAAATGCGACAACAACACTACTGCTCTGTAAAACTCATCAGGGTTTGCATAATGGAATTTGGCTGCATTTACACTGATCAGCGATAACATTATGACCACCTGCGTAATATATTGTATAGGTCCACCTTTTGCTGCCAAAAAGGCCCGACCCGTCTAGGCATGGACTCCATTTACTGCTGAAGGTGTAGTTGGCACCAAGACACTAGCGGCAGATCATTTTAAGTTCTGTAAATTGCGAGGTGGGACTTCCGTGGATCAGACTTGTTTGTCCAGCATTTTACACAGTTTCTCGATTGGATTGAGATCTGGGGAATTTGGAGATCAAGTCAACACCTTGAACTTGTTGTGTTCCTCAAACATTTCCTGAACCATTTTTGTATTGTGGCAGGGTGCATTATCTTCCTGAAAGAGGCCACTGCTTTAGGGAATATTGTTTCCATGAAGGGTTATACTTGGTTTGCAACACAATTTAGGTAGGTGGTCAAAGTAACTTCCACATGAATGGCAGAACCCAAGGATTCCCAGCAGAACATTGCCCAAAGCATGGCTTGCCTTCTTCCCATAGTGCATCCTGGTCATATGTCTTCCCCACGTAAGTGACGCACATGCACCTGACCATCCACATGATGTAAAAGAAAAAGTGACCCATCAGACCAGTTATACCTGATGTGGATCGGCCAAATTGGATCTGATGGGCCTTCCCTGTTCATAAACCAAAAGCATATCTGAGCATTTCACGTGTATGCATTTCACATGCAGTGCTTTATAAACTAAGGCTCTATATGTGCCTCATAACAAAAAAAATCATGACCCTAAATGTGAAGACAACTCTCTAAAATGTCAGCTACTGCCACTGAAGCTACTAAATTTACATTTCAGTTTTATTTATTGGAATGATCTTTCCCCCCGTTATCTGACAGATGCATACTCAGCAGGTTGGGGGTGGGACAGTGTTACCAGAGGCAAGGGCTCCTGTGGAGACCAACCCATGTGACTGTACAACCACAGAACCAGCTGCAGCCTCAGCTTCAGCAGTGCCTGTTAGGTCAGCAGCAGCAGCCACAGATCCTGCAGCAGTACCAAGAACAGCAAAAGGTGAGTAAGCCTGGATCATACACTCATCCAGTAGGCAGATGCAACTTACAACCTCATGCTCTTCTTGTGACAAGGACGTGGTTTAGATCAAATTTAGATTAATTAGTGCAGGAAAAAGTATTTACAGTGTTACTTTTTCCTGCATTATTTGAGGCTAATTCCATGATAATAATAATGATCTAATGATAATTACAAATAGTTCCTTTGCCTACCGTGAACATATTCAGAGTAGATTGAACTAACTAAAGCTATCCTATCTAAGGGTTCATCAACCCAGAGTTCAGGGTCAGGCTCAGAGTGTGTTAAACCTGTTTTCTGGAATAGACCTCTTGCCAACGGAAATTCTCAAACGTAAACATCGAGCTAAGCATGGAGGGGTTAAACACCAGCTGTGATCGTGTCCACACACGTGACCAGTATCCTGCTCTACAATATCCAGGTGTTGGATAATATTGCGTATAATTATATTATATAGCATTTAATATAATTACATACACATACATACATTCATTATATATGCTCCACTAGACCTCTGAAGGTGTGCTGTGGTATCTGGCACCAAGATCTTAGCAGCAGATCCTTTTTAAGTTCTGTAAGTTGCGAGATGGGACCTCCGTGGACTTGTTTGTCCAGCACATCACACAGATGCTTGATTGAACTTGTTGTGTTCCTCAAACCATTTCTGTGGCAGGGTGCATTCTGAAATGCCTGACAGAGGCCACTGCCCTTAGGGAATACCATTTCCATGGGATGTAATTGGTCTACTAAAATGTTTAGGTAGATGGTGTGTATCAAACCCAAGGTTTCCCAGCAGAACATTGCCTAAGCATCACACTGCCTCCGCCGACTTGCTTTTCTCCCATAGTGCATCCTGGTGACATGTCTTCCCTGGGTAAGCAACGCACTCGCACCCAGCCATCTAAATGATGTAATCCTTGCTATGCAGTGTCACTCCTTTGTTCTCCCTGCAAATCTACCAGCTCTGCACTAACTTGCTTTGTTGCTCCTTTTGCTCTTAAAGTTAACTTAACAGGCACACTTTGTGTTGTAGCCACTAGCACTAAATACATTTGTTTACCCGAGGTGCAGTTAGTAACGAGAGACCTTATGCAGGTGATGATGAACAAACCAATTTGGAATTATTGACAGTCTACTAAAGGAATTTACATTGGTCATTATCACAGTGGTCTACATCCCACCACTAAGTATTCTGATTCTGATTGTACAGATGCTACCCTGCCAGATCTTTGCTCAGAGACTAATAATACTGATGCTGCACTCTTTAATGCTGGAGACTTGATTTGCATGTCCCCTGTGACACAAGAGGCCACAAAATGGTCAGGTCATTGAGAATCCAGGGTTGAATCCTATGCATTAAACAAAAAAAAAATCAGGGACTTTGGATAGAAAGTAAACTATCAGAAGAATTTAATATAATGTTTTGGAGCTTTAGGAAGAAGAAAGTAATGAACTGCTTCCATAATTTGAAATAACAGAATGCCACTTATATCAATAAAAAAAAAAACTGCAGTCATTCAACACCAAAATTTCAGAAGCAACTCTGTCAGGCAGAGATGATCTTCTTGCAGCCATCAAAGAGAAACGGTCATCTTAATCACTGTTGTCTAAAATATTAGAGTAGCAGGGTAATTGAAGAAGTAACAGACTACACAGGTGTTGGTGCATTGTCCCTGAAGTGTTTCTCTGCAAATACAGCATTTGTTGTGGCCATGCACAGACTAGACAATTTATCCTTCTGATTTTAACTGTAACATTTTATCCTTTTTATTGAGTACCATTTTATAGTTTGGAAAGTGAGAGAAGGCAGTTTTAAAGGGTTAACAGTTTATGGCATGACTGCAGTAGATGAAATGGAGGAGGCCTTTTTCATGCTATCAATAAGAGAATTAACCCAGTGCTTTCTTTTTGTGTTTCTGTTCCACTTAGTATGCCTTTCGAGCACAGTAGATGACGGTAGCCTTTCAGCCACAGTGAATCTTGCAGAGAATGCATCTCCAGAACATGCTACAGGGTGTTCTCAGAGTGAAGAAAACCTGGACGCTAAGGTGGAAAGGTACATGTCAAGCTCTGTACGTTTTAGACAGAAAATGTGCCTTGTGTTGAGGTTTCTGATGGCCAGTCTCAAACATTAGCAACAACTATCATGGTATATAAATCCACCTCTAGTACAGCTAGTTAGACCAGAGCTGACTCACCTTAAGTCTGACACAGTGTCAACAATCTGATTTGACATTAGTAGCCTCACAAACATGAGGTTTTTACTGGGCTGCTGGATTCTGTTGGTACCTCAGTGTACCTGTAACGAAGTAAATGCCTTTTTATATAAATGTTACATTAACACAATGTAACATTAGCTGGTGAGATTTGCCTGGTTACTTATCTACTAAGGCTGGACAGTAATTCACATTATATACTCATACTAACCTTAATATACTCAAATTGAAGTTTTCAGTAAATTGGCAAAATTTCATCTAATCTTTAATCTGGGAATAGCTACATGAACCAATGACACCAGACTTCAGTCCGGTCCTGAAGTCCAGAATATTTAAACTGCCCTTACTGTAATCAATTAGGATGAATACAAAAAAGCCAACATGAGTAAATGAATACCATGCAATGGTGTATTGTAAATAAAGAGTACAGGTTAGACCTGCTCTATAAGAATAGTGCTCTAACTTCTATTATTTGGTGCTAAATAAATAAAATTATTTAATGAATTATTAAAAAACTTGCTATTTTTACATTTAAAATTTTTAAGTTAAATGTGATATTTTATCATTATATTGTCATGTCAGGTTAACCAAGAAACTGGAGGAGAAACGAGAGCATAGGAAGATGGGAGAAGAAGAGGTAAGGAAACAGGCCTTTTTGGGTGCTAAATACTAGGCCATATTTAAAGGTACTTATAATGTATATGTATTAATCACTTTGTATTGCCTGTGTGTTCGGGTTGTAACAAAACGTAATCCCCAACTTTTTCAGTTCAGCTCAGCTCCTCTCGTCAACATTGTGCAACACTAACTAATGTCCCCAACTTTTTCAGTTCAGCTCAGCTCCTCTCGTCAACAGTGTGCAACACTAGCTAATGTTAGCTTAGAAATGGAGGCAGCTAATGTCAACCAATGGCCGATATGATACGATAGGTACGCCAGATATGCTCGACCTGGCAGATCTGCTGTGTGAATGTGTTATGTCATCTGTAAATGCAGGACCCCCAAGCAGATCTGCCGAGCCGAGCAGATCTGGTCCCTAAACCGGCACCCAGAACAACATAGAGTCCAATGCAAAGTCGATGTAGCTTGCTTGCTTTTGCAGATAAGTAGCTAGCTAGCTAACATAGCAATATACTGTCTTTAGTGGATATCATCAGCTAATTCATTCAGACTCCTGGGGTTTATCTGGCTGGTAAATTAGCTAGCTTGCCATTTGCAAAATACTTTCTCAGCTCTCAGTATGACCAACGCTGCCAACACCAGTTCTATGCAGCATAGCTAAGTTAGAGCTAGCTGGCTAACCTTAGCTTGCTTGATCGCTAATGTTATTACTAGCAAAATACTTTGTTTGAGTGGATATGTTAGTTGGGTAGCTTTCCAAATTATTTCACCAGCTAACGTGATCCATAATTCAATTCAATTCAATTCAATTTTATTTATATAGCGCCATATCATAACAAAGTTATCTCAGGGCACTCAATCACATGGAGCCGGTCGAGACCAACTTCCACACACACAAAGACC
>JAVQJL010011173.1:0-27567 GCA_036024295.1 Nannoperca obscura
TTCCTGTCTTTACTCTCTTCAGACTGAACTCAGATTATTTCATCTGTGAGATGTTTCTTGATTAGAGGATTTCACAATGCACACAGCTGCCTAGGTGCAGAAATATCATCACAATAGCAATATGGCCATGCACAATATCCACAACATACCATTATATTTGTGATAAAAGAACTGACGAGTTTCACCTCTATGAACATATGCAAGGACTTCCAAATTGTAGTGTACCGACACTTCCCATCTAACGGATGCTTAAATAAAATCTTTTAGGTAAAGACTTTTAAAAATCCCTCAGCATTGTGTCTGAAGGGATCTGACTTGTTTGTCTAGTGTGCTTCTTTTTTTTTTGCATGTCCATCATCACATGTAATATGAATGATGAATGAACGGTGACTTTGAAAGTCAAATTAACAGTCTGCGGTGTTCTGCAGGGAAATTCGGTGAGACGGTGGCTGTCCCTGCTGTACTCTGCACCACTGGCTCTTGACATTTGTGATCCCTTAAAATGACGCTACTTGTGTGCAGTGTGGTGGAAAAAGGATTTTAAACTGCTTGATCTTTGTCCCGCGCTCTGCTGTTATATGTCGGAAAGTTAAAGTACTGGCTGACTAATTTGTGTTCTTTAGAAAACAGTAACTGGGGTCATGGCCCCTACGATAGCTGGAACCTGCCGTGAAGGAAAGGCAGCTACAAGTAATGCACTCCAGCTACGAATGAATAGCTTTGCTGCTCCAACAGGTTGGAATTTGTTGCAGGATATACTACGTCTGGAGGAACCGGTCTCCTTACACCTTTTTAAAAGCAAGTTGAGGGCATTAAATGAGGAGTCTTTAGGTTGTAAATGTTTTGATTGTTAATATTATTTTGTAACTTGGAATTCTGATGTATGCTTGTAATTTTGTTTGTGGCTTTATTGACTTGTAACTTGGTTTGCTGCTGTTTTGTCCAGGACACTCTTGTAAAGGGGATTCTTAATCTCAATGAGGTTTTCCTGGTTAAATAAATAAAATGAAAATTAAATGTTTCAGGATTTGTACTGGGCAAATCAAAACACAATGGTGTGGGTGTGGATTCAGTGAGAACAAACCTGTGTTTCTTTTTATGATGCATAACGTATTAGGTCAAGGTTTAATTCAACTAGATTTTTTTTTTATCTAAATCCCAGCCACATCACAGCTGTCTATGATACAAAACAAATAATAAAACCAACAGCAGCACTGCCAATAAGACTGCTGGCATTTAAATTGTGGCATTTACTTAAATGTCACTCAGATGAAGAATTGAAGTGTTGCTATTTATCATGAATACAAGTACTTCGAGAGAAAATGTACTTGAGCGCCGTGTATCTTCACAAAATAAAATGTGTATTTTGAAGGAGGGAGTTGTTCAAATTATCTAAGTAAATGATGGCCTTCCTCCTTCATATCTACACAGTAACAAGACATCTAGATCTTTTCATATCTGTGACATATTCTGCTGAACGGTGGGACATGTAGTGCGAGCGCTTACTTACTTGGGGTTTATCTTTTCCCCCTGGTCTTGGAGAGTTTCCAGAACATCTCCGCCGTTCAGGACAAGTCGAACCTTTTCATCCTTGTCATCCAGTTCCACCAACATGTACTCAACCTTAAAAGTAAACAATGCAACAAATAAACAAACAGGACCGCTCATCACTCAGCAGTCACACGCTGCATTACAGCCACTGCTTTATTCATTCAATGTGCTCCTGTTACTTCTATACCCGGTTTTCAATCCATGCTAGACTACAGCACAAAGCAGACGTGTTCAAGATCAGACTGGGACGCCATCACATCAATTCCAATTCATCAGTTATGTTTCCTTGACTTTGACTCCGCAACTCTGTAATCCCCTGTCTGAAAGAGGGATTAATCTATAACAACAGCATTCCACATTGTTCCAAATGAAAACACTTTGTACAAGCTGTAGCACGCTGAAGTTTTGGGGACTGGTGGCGGGCAAAAAACTGGAAACGCAAAACTGGTGTGAGGTTCTGAAGAAAAGAAAAAAAAAAAAAAATCATGCAACAGCCAAACCCACAATTCTTAACATATTGTATAGCAGGCTTTATGTTGAGGTTTACTCAACAGGGAGTGTCTTCCTGAGTTGGCGGTGGCACTGCATGGATTATCAGTATTAGTAAACAAATACTAGGAAATGAAATGACCGGTAATACTCTAAGTGAACATTTATAAGCAGATGTTTAACATTTAAGTTTAGTTAATGAATAACCATCAGTAACTTGTGTTTGACAATTCTCAAAAACACACACATTATTCTTTAGACTTAGTAATTCAATCTGATAATAGTTTTGTAATTATAGTGTTATACAAATAGTACCAAAGGTTTGATTTAACATCACTGTTTCCCTTGCAACCAGTAACAGGCAATTACCTTGTCAATCAACTTGCATATGGACATTATGAACGGCTTTATACTGAAGAAAATGTCAATAACAGCAGCTTGTGTACTTGGAAGTATTGTTATATCACATCCAATAGTGAAAGCTGGAGATTCATTTGAGTTAAATGTTGTTCTTCTAAATCAACAGAGGGCCACTATTGCATCATTCACAACCATCCTGGCTGGCAGATGAAAAGGCATCAACAGACAGTTGCATTTTTTCACACTTTGGTTCATTTTAAGTGCAAAGCTCGTTTCTCACCTCGTCGCCCCATTTCAGCACATCTTTCTGGCGTTCCTTCACCTTGTTGTAGATGTTGAGAAACTGGATGATGCCGTGCTTTCGGATATGGTCGGCATACTTCTTGGTTTCTTCCCAGTTCAGTGGAGATCCCTGTGACAGTAAACCCATCGCACAGACAGGCTGGAAGTGTAAACTGACGACTGGTGTCTTGCTGGCTGCTTATATGAACTTGCACGCCAAGCGTTAGCTAGCTAGCTAGTTTGTCCAACTCGCACGGAGCTAGCATGAAGTCTCGGTCCGGACAAACGGCGGAGCCTGGGTCCTTGGGGTGCTGTCAGAGAGTTCACACGCGGAATGCAGAGTATTTTGGTGCTGTTAAGCGGCGTGCCCTGTCGGTAACCTTAGCTGGGCATCCAGAAGAATAAGGCCCCTGCTCATCACTTGCTAATGTCTGGTTAGCTCGGTAAAGCACACCCTAGAGCTGATATGGCTGCTCCCCCGAAAAAACCTGACCAGTTAATCAGTGCCCGCTGGCTTCGGCTCGTTTAACAACCACGGACTGAGCCCGTTAATGTGCAGCACTCTGGTGGAATGACAGCGAGGTAAACCGGTAGGTAGGTCGTTGTTGCCAAGCCAGTCTGCCTCACAGAGTTTCATATGTGTTGCACATATGAACGCCCTCCTGGATTTACACACGTGATGTCGTCAGGCGGAGCGGCGGGCGAAGTGACGTCACTATGACTCAGCATTCTTTGCTGCTCGGCTCCTCCCACTTATCTGTCAGTCAGATATGGTAGCGATGCGACGTTCAAGTGCTGTCGAGACAATAACCCTTTACTGAGATCTCACCAAGGAGAAATGTTCCTATTTTCCCGAAATACCAAGGATGACCAGTATACTGAAATCTGGTTTCTGGGTAAACCTGGCGTTTACTTTACCTTTGTAAAATGTTACTGTAACTGTAGAATGCCAAAAGTAAATTTCACATTTCAATCTAAGATTTTACATTTAAACTTTACATTTTAGCATTTATATGACTTTTTAGCATTTTCTACTTTCCATTTCAGCAGTTCAGATTTCACTTTCCATTTTAACATTTTCGGATTTTCATTTCACAATAACCATTTGTAATGTAAATATCCACATTTTAACTTTTAACATTAATTTCTGACCTATTCTGGTTAGTACAATAGAATAATAGTTTTTTCCCTTATAATTTTCATTCTGGGTAAAACTATTCTCCCTATCCCAGAGCCAAAATGATGACCTCAAATAACTTATAGCATAACTAATGCAGTCCAACCCGCAGTAATTTTATTTACCTCAATATACAGCAGAGAAAAGCACCAAATACTTACATTAGATGAGCGATTATCTGCCAATTAATAAATAAACTAATTGTTTCAGCACAAGTTGAGGCTAGGCTCTGAGGAGGGAACAGAGTCACCTAGGCTGACAGTACTTGTCTTACATGTCAGACAAGTAATACATGAACCACTCCAGAGCAATACCTTTAAGGATACTATGGTCTACTGTGTCAAATGCAGCTGTGAGATCTAAAAGCATAAGAATGGCAGAATCCCCAGAGTCCGTAGCTAATAAAAGAAAATTAAAAATGTTTAAAAGTGCAGATTCAGTGCTGTGAAGGGCTTTAAAGAAGAATAGGTTTAATCTTTGACACTGTTGAAAATATGAGAAAGGGAAGTAAATGTATCACTTTAAGAAAATGATAAATGCTAAATAATGATAAAAGACAAACTCTTTGATTGAGCAAATCTGCCACCATGAAGACGTCACTGTGCTTGTAGACCCTGGACACTAAATTATTTCAATTACAAATTAGTGTATGGAAAAACATATTTTTTGTCAGAGCGTTAATATGGCATAAGACAATGTAATTTATTTGGGACACAGTATGTAAGATGTCCATAGTTCAGTTTGTTAAAACTAGCTTATTTCTTTCCTGCTTTCTTTTGGTAGGTGATTTCTGGCAAGCTATTGTCTAAAAGAGAAAAGAATCACAAAACAGCCATTTTTTCTATAGCTACTACCACAATGCTATTTACTTAGTGTGGGCTTGTCTTATCATTTCAAAGCACGGCATTAAAATCAACGAGTCATTCTTACCACAAAAGTTTGGGAATGCAACATCATAGAGGAATAATAAAAGAATGGTGACACATCATGACACAGCAATAAATTTCACCAGAACTAATCAGTTTACCAAAGCAAAGAGCATGAGTCATATAAAGGTTCTGAAAGTTTGGTATATGCTATAAAGTCTTTTTATATAATAATAAATATTCACGACTAAATAAGCAAAACTTAAGTTGGAGTATTTTTAATTAAGTTTAACACTTAAAACGTACTGTGCATAATATAATAGCCCTTTTATGTATTCATTTGGCTCATGTTACATGCCCTGCTGCCTCGCTCTCAGAGTGTAAAGTATGTTTACTGTGTAAATCACAGAGCTGAAATCTTTCATTGTCATCTGTCATTATGTGACAACCAATTAGAGGCAGACTTGACAGCAGCTGCCGGATTACTCACTCAATGCAAGTTTCAGGGTATTCACTTTTTATGGATTTCAAGATTTGGTTTTGGCGTACAAACACTAACCTGATATCTACTTGTTTGCATATAAATACTTAAATATGTGTAAAGAAATGTAAATAAATAAATAAGTGGCATTAAAGACAGGAAGTAAAAAGTGCATACCTTAGTGTTGTGGAAATTGGAAATGTAGTCCTCTAAATGGCCTCGTCACTTATTCCTCCTGGTCCATAAATACTGCAGTAAACACTCTGCAAATATAGTGAAACTAAATCCTTGTTTCATAGCATGGTGACACTTTCCAGTCCAATCAAGCCATATTCCAATATTAACTGGACTTTTCAATAATTTCCCAAAAGAGTAATAAAACACCACTAAAAAGGGCAAGTATGAAATACAATTTGAATCAGAATTGCTAATTTATGGTGGTCAAAAACCAACCATAACCAGATTTTGTGTCACACAAATACACGCCTTTATAAGACTCACATAACTAACAGAATAAAATTACCTTAAATAACTGACCATGGCTCAGAATAGCGTACACATGATCTCTTTAATTTAAAAACAAACAGAAAATGAAAAGACATGAGCAGTGAGGGAATTCATGAGTACTGACCTCCAGGAAAGCTCAGGTGGACAACGTCATTCCTAAGTTATATTTTTCTTTTTCTTTTTTACAAAATAGTTAATTATTGTCATGTCTGAACCCATTCAACCCTCATCATTCCAACATATTCCCAACAGAATCCTTTTTCTTCGCACCAAGTGTTTATGACGATCACACAATATACGACACAAGACCACTGAATACTGTGCATGAAACACATGTAGAGAAACTGCAGCTTTACTGTGTAGTGTGTTTAAACACAAATCACAAGCACCTACTCCTGGTAGGTCATGTCAACACTTATTCCAACTCCAGGTTTTTGCCAAGTATCTGAGAATCACAGTAGCTTTAGTCAACAGGACTATCATAAAATCCTTCAATATTAATGACTGTGTTGTACACAAACAACACAGTATTGTTAATTATATGTCAAAAAGACAGTTATGTTACAGATTAATGTCAATAACAGCATTGATTTTGCGTTTTTATACCTTTCATTTGAGTTTTGATGATCCCAAATGAATTGGCCCCAAAAGGTAAATTTATGTCTAAAAATGATAAAATTGGTTATTTATTTGTCCAGTCTGTCTCTGTCATGAACATTATCTAACCTTAATGATGCAAATTATACTAATTATTTAAAGAAAAATACTGAAAATATATTTTATTGTTTCTTAATTCTTTCATAAAATGCTAGCACTGGCAACTTGCAACTTGCTTCTGATGAATGGAGTTTAAAAAATCTTTTAAAAGAAGGCGTTGCCAAATGTTTTATTTTTTTTTCATATCTAAAGAAAGTTAATTATTATTTAAACAAAATTTCTTGGACCTGAAAACGGATCTATTGGTAGAGTTTAGAACCAAGATTTATGCAACAGAAAAGTTGGAGACCTTTGGACATGTAAACGACATCATTAATATCATCTAACCCTTATATACTGACTGGTGCAGAAGACACTGAACTGGCTCTGGACTCTCGTGTTTTTCGTGTGGGTATGGTCACAACACAGCATGAAATGCCAACTGTAGCTTCTGGCAATTCATCATCCTCAGTCCATTCATTGAGGTCAGGGTTGTAAACCTGAATGCATTTCTTGTACTTCTTCTCGCCCTCATTCCAGCCTCCGAGGAGATAGACCTTGTTGTTCAAAGTGGAAATACCGGCGGTGCTCACTCCTGTGTGAAGAGGCGTGCAGTAGCTCCACTGCCCGTTGTGAGGGTTGTAAGATTCAACAGCCAGGACATCCACCCTCTCCCCGCGACCTCCCAACTGACTGCCACCAATGACGTAGGCTCGGTCTCCTACTGTGGCAGCACAGTGCCAGCCTCGAGGTGTGCTCAGACTGCTCTTGTCGTACCAGGTGTCAGTGGAGGGGTCATACGAGCACACAGCCCTGGAGTAGGCGTTGTTGATGTAACCTCCGGATACAAGGATCTTGCCATCAATGAGGGAGCTGGCATGGCAGCAGCGGGGAATCTCCATGGGAGCTTTCATCTGCCAATGGTTGGAGGAGGGAACATAGCACTCCACTGAGGCCTGAACTCCATCAGCGTTTCGCCCTCCGATGGCAAACAAGAGGCCGTTGAAGGTGTTGAGGCTGAAGTGGGTACGCCTCTGGATCATGTTGCTCAAGTGATTCCAAGTATTGAAGCGGGGGTCATATCTAAAGAATGTGAGAGGGATTTACAATGAGTTTTTAATCCTATACAAACTAATATAACAAACTCCAAATTAAAGATTCAATTAAAGAAGTCACAATTAGCTCTTACCTGCAGAAGTTGCTAACAGCATGTTTTGCCTGGTTCCTTGCATCATTCTGGTCCTCACCACCTGCCACATACAGGAAGCCATCCAAGACTGCAATACACTGATTAAAGCTCTTTGCTGGCATTTCTGTCAGCTTATTCCACACATTATCTACATCTCTGTAGAGAACGTCTTTGCTGAGTGATTTTTCTGTCAAGGCAGGGCGCCCACCGACTGTGAGGACCACCTTGAGGCCACCGCGCACCTTTGTTCTGCGTGACTGGAGGATGTTCTGTTGGTACGGCAGCAGATGGTAATTCATGGCGTCAACAAGAAGACGGTGGCACTCTGGGTCTTGCATCATTCGGGGGACACTCTGGACATGATTCACCAGGTCCTGGGCAGAGATAGTGCCGAATCGGATGTGAGTTAGGAGGTCTGCCGCGTACTTCAACCTCTTCTCGTCAAAGTCCAACCATTTCATGGCAATCTGGAAGGCGGTGATCTCGGAGGGAAGCTGCAGGGAATCATCTGAGAGGAAATCACTGATCTGCTCAAAGGTGAGCTTCAGGAACTGCTCCATCTCAGAGAACTCGATGAAGTTCTCCCGCATGAACTTCTGAGCTGCCTTCTTGGTTTCTTTGAGGTCATAGGCATCAGCAATATTGGCCACATACATGCAATTCTCCACACTGAGCTCCTGCATGAGAAAATCACTGCACATCTTCACCAAGGTGCCAATCTGCAGCAGAATGGCTGCAGCAATAGTGCTGCCAATGCTGTACAACGACAGGGTCAGCTTTCCAGAGTACGCATATGTGATTGCTGTGGCGAGGCCTACTGGTGACAGGTCGTTCAAGTCGATCTTCTGGAGGCACGAATCCTTCTTCAAGATGTTTCGAATGTACTCGCTGCAAGAGGCCATGACAACCTTGTGGACATCAAATGACTTTGACTTGGTGGCGACTGTTAGATCACAGAGGAAGCTATCCTGTCTCATGTTGCTCAAACCCTCCAGGAGGTTTGGGGCATAGAGAGAATTAGTAACTTCAGTTGAAATGCAGCTGAAGCCATTTCCTCCTTCTAACAGAGTGTTTAACCCATTGATCTTATTGATGGGACTGTCCTCAACCATTATGGTAATTTCATTTATGTCTCCTTTACTCTTTTTGGTCGCCTTGTTCTTTTTGGGTGCCATGGCTGTAGCAGCAGAACAAAGCCCAGACCTTCTGAAAATATAAATAAAACATGTCAGAAAAATGTAAAAGATGTATTGTATCAGCCAGTCAGATAAATTCATGTGCTACAGATATATTGTGACAAAAGCAAACTTGTGATAGATTTGGTCTATATTTGATCTGCTCTAGAACTACTTTAAAATGGCCTATACTTTTAAAACTTTTAGAGTTAAAGTTTTCAAGCAAAACAGGAGTTTTAAAATGTCCTGTCGTGCTTGTTTCATGCCCATGTAGTGTTTTCTTGCCCTAAATTAAGCAATAAATCTCTGTACATTTAACTTGTTGGACCTATGGAGAAAAGTTTACTTACATTTTTGTATTTAGTGAGTTTATTTAGACAGGGCAAGACAATGACACCTTTGAAAACGTGTGCTACCAGGGGATGTCGGGGCGAGTGAGTGCGTCAACATGCCCCTCTTTGCATCTGTCACAATTTATCAGCAGTATGTCCAGGAATAGCAACACTGGAAGGCTCACCCATGACGTTCCTTTTATAGACTTTGAGACATGAGCAGCAGGCCTCATGTCCTCTGACTGTTTAAGTTCAAATTAGGGCAAATACATGTTTTTTTGTCTCTTTTGTTTATTCTGTTTTAATTGTTTTAGGCTTGTCCTGAATAGGTCGGCAACTAACACAATCACAACCCTCAAACTTGAAGCTTACTGTCCCCATGGCTATGTATAAAAACAAATTTTACAAAAGGTGGACACGGTTGTTTCAGACAATTTATTTTCCTCGTGAAGACCAAGTAAGTGAGAAAAGAGTACAGTTCCATTCTAAGCATTAACTGCACCAAATTACCTTTTCATTGCAAAAATGACAAACAATCAAGCAGCAGTGGGAAAGATCCACTTACCTGAGAAATGAAATGGAGGCTGGGGAAGAAGGAACTTGTGCCTCCAGTTACTGGTGCAGGAGAGAGAGACCAGCAGTTACCCCAGCTGAAAGAGACATGCAGTTAACTCCTCCTCTTGGAGTGTGAGTGCCAATCAAGTATTGTGCAATACATGTGGCAGAGGGCAGGGACCATACCCCCCCAACTTAGTGTCCCACAATAGCCTCCAATCAGTTGATGTCAACATACTGCAGGGGCTCGACCTATATCCTCAATGGGACGTCATATAAAGAGTTTAATTTCATTGATTAGAAAAATGTCATTATCTCACAGTAGTGCAGTTATTTTAGATTTTTGGGAGGATATTTCACTCAATGCTCAGCTAAAAATAACCTTGATTTATTGTTGGACCTGATCCTATAGACAATCTAAATGGAAATCAGGGGAATTTAATCTGAGAAACTAGAAAATTAAAGTATACAAAGGACATTTACATGACATTAACAGCTGATGTGTTGGTTGATGAAACCTGAACGGTTTTCTCAAAATATTTCATAACAAAGTGCCAAGTGGCATGATCATATAAGTCATCTCTTTGCCTAAACTCTCAGAAAAGAGAGCAGGATTTTTAATGCGCCTCCTTTCATGTGACATCAGGAGAAAATCCTTGTTTTCAAATCAGCACACCTGGTCGTTGTTTCGGATTTAAAAAATGAGAAATCCCTCTTTCATTAGCCCCATATGAATATTCAAATGGAAAATAGTTCCCAAAGAAAGACCTGCAGGTACCCAGAAGGCTTGGGGGAAATTTCTGAAAGGTGGTTTATTGTAATTTTGTTCTCTATAGCATCAACATGTTAATGAATAACAATGTCAGGTTTGTGTCATATATTCATATGTTTAATTTAAATTGTTATATCATTTTTTAACAACATTTCTTTCATCGGTTTCCGCCCATTATAATAGTGTCATCAATGGGCGCGCGCTGCCCGGTGTGCGTGGACGGTTGCACGTGAGTCACCGTGATGGCCAGCAGCTCTGATGTGGTGAAGAAAGTCACGCGGTTCAAACTTCAGCTCACAGACCCAGCAGAGTCTGCTACGGTAGATACAACATTTACTTGTTTGATACAAGTGCGCACAATAAACGGAGCAGAGCCAAAGGACAAAGCTGCGGCCTTAAAGAGTGTTTTTACATCTCTCCCGTTTCTTTAGGTGTTTCTGGCGTCGATATAATGATATTATTGCTCTAGAAACATCAATGCTCTCTTTATTGGCCAAACAAATCCCACCATCTTTCATTCATGGCTTTGTCCCATCATATTTATTTGTCGTAGTTTTATTTGGTAACAAATAGAAATGCTCTTGGAATGAAACTTTTGTCCATTTAGTAGGATTTTTTTTTTCATTTTCATCGTGGTTTTGCTCGTCTTGCATCCTGGATAATATGCGGATTGAGTGCTGCTTGAGTCACTGACGTGCGCTGCTGCCATGCTGCATTTGAAGCACTGCGCTGCATGGGTCAGGTTGATTTAAATGGGAGGCGCCTTGCTGCTAAAATTGGCAACTCCTCCAGTTGTTCAACTTATGGCTGCTGTCCATCACCAGGGAAGGTTGGGGTGCTCTGCAGGCTTGTTTTACGTGTAGATGGACTTATAAATTGGCCAATGTTCGGGTCTTCAGATTCTATTTAATTACATTAAAATTAAATTAAAATGTCAAATGTATGAAAACACCTGATCCAGTTATATAGTGAGGCTTTATAGGAGCCAGCAGTAGCTTTATCCATTTATAGTTCACAGTAAAAGGAGTAGCCTAAGTGGGTGTGTGAGGTTCCCATACATAGCTTCTGCTCTGAATGCACAATCAGCAACTGTGGTGATCCAAAACCAGGACTGCCATATTTGGCATGACGGGGTTTCTTCAGTTTACTTCATCATTTTAGTTGCTTTTTATTTAGCTGAAGCTTTTATCCAAGGCGACCTATACTATGTGCATTCAACTATGTGGATACAACCCAATAATTGCAAGAATTATTCAACTTCATCAGCTATGCTGAACTGCTTTAGGCGATATGTTTTTTTGGTGTTTTTTTTAATGGGCCAAGTTCAGTTGGAACAGAAGAGTTTTAAGTTTGTGACTAAAGATGTGTAGGGTTTCTGTTGTCCTGATGTCAATGGGGAGCTTTTTTGTCCTAAATATGCATGACAACCATGTTTGACCACACTAACAGACATTTTTAATTGGTATTTATGAAATGCCCAATAGCCAGAAGGATTAATGTGTTTATTTCTCTTTTTCCAGGTTCTAAGCATTTTGCAGAAACTCAAGGATCTGGATATCACATTAGACATTCTTGCTGTGAGTCCCTGTTGCAAAGACTATATTTTGTCTTGATATATTTGAATATGAATTTTGATAAGTTGAATCTTTTTTTGACTGCGCTGACTCGCATCTGCATATAAATTAGGAAACTGGAATCGGTAAAACAGTCAACTCCTTGCGCAGACATGAGCAGGCTGGAGAATTTGCCAAGTCGCTGGTTAGGGGTTGGAAAAGACTGGTCCCTAAGGAATCCACAAGGTGAAGAGTATTCAACTTTTACTTTTATTTTTACAATATACTGTATAATACGATTTATTGTGCTTAATTTGTATGTGTTTGAGATCTTAATCTTGAAATTTCGCTTGACGCAGCCACACAGAAGATGGCGATGTGTTGGAGAGTTTATCTGTTAAAGACAAACTGGATGAGCAAAACTGTCCAAATGGTGGAAGTTTGTCAGTGGAAGATTTAAACAATAATTGCTTAACATCTCACGGCAAGAGTCAGAATTCTTCAGATGAGGCCCTATTCAAAACGTGGAGTAGGAAAGCGGATTCAGAGAAACAATATGAAGAACGGTTAAGACATATAGACCAGAATGGAAATGAAGAAAAGAATAAACAAGAAAGCCATAATATCTCTCAGAATGACGTCTTGGAAAAGAAAATTGAAATCCAAGTGGATAAAATGGACAACTCGGTTGTTTCCATGAAGAAGAAGAAAGATGTTCAGAGTAACAGAAAATCAGAAGACGTTGATACTTGGCTGGAAATCTCAGAAGACACTTATCAGGAATCCAGGTCTGATTCCAGGGAAAAAATCAAAAGCCACCCTGATAGTGAAAGATTTGAGTCAGAAAAGGAGTCAAATAAGAAATCAAAGACATCAAAAGAATCGTCAAAGGGAGGCAAAGAATCTTTTTCCTTTGAGTCTAGCGACAAATACTCAAAAGCGTTCAAACTGGCCAATGTCAAAGATGATGGGACTTCAGAAATATTGAAGAGCTCAGAGCCCCAAAACAAAAAAAGGAGAAAAACCGATGAAGAGGAACATGGCACTTTAATGTACAAACAAGAGTATGAAAAGAAGGGACATTCAAAACACAAAAACAAAAAGGCTAAAATAAAGCACAAGGAAAGTGGCACTGGCCCTGCGAAGCCCTCCATGTCTTTTGAGTCATACTTGAACTACGACGTGAATGTTTTCAAGAGAAAAGAAAGATCTGGAGTGAAGAAGCCTTCCAAAAAAATCAAGACTGTGGTAAAAGAGGAAGCAACAAAAGTTCCTGGCACGAAAGGTTTCAAGTCACCTGTGATGTCTATAAATGTTACCTCTCCAAAACAGGTACATTTGACAATGATCTTAAACATTTAGCTTTTAGAATGCAGGCCATGATTGATTTAATATTGACTAAATGTCCTCATATTTTAGAAGTTTGAGGACTCTGTAATGGACCTGCTGAACATCCCTTTACCTGCTTTTCTGCCCGAGTGTGAAAAGCCATCCAGTGTTGAGTACTTTGAGAGGAAAGGTACTGTATTATATCAAATCCAGCTTTATTTTCACATTGGTTATTTCGTCCTTGACGCTCCTCCTTTTGTCTTGAAGTTGAGAAGGAGTCCGATTTCTTTGACGTCTCTGAGGACTCAGCGGTTTTCACTGGTCAACGACTTAACAAGAAGATGCAAGTGTACTCCGGTGCCAAGACCATCTTCCTCCCGGCCATGATGAGCTTGCACCAACAGTGTATCCGCACCCTCCAGAATAATATTAACTGTGAGTAAAGCCCAAAGGACCGTTTTGGCAGGGCTCTGATCAGTCTGTCAGTTTGTTGGATTTATATTTAGGTGCAGGGATCTCTTCTCAGTGCTTCATGAAACTGGCGGAGTCCCGTTTGAAATCCTCGAGCCGGTGTTGGAGAGGTGCACACCAGAGCAGCTGCTACGCATTGAAGAATGCAACCCAGTAAGAATGTGAATATGAATACATTTAGTGCGGACACACTTACTTTTATAAGGGACACCTGCTTAGCACTTCATTGGACCCCCTGTTTGTCTGTAGAGCAGCTGAAATTCATAGATTCAACAAAGCGCTAAATTAAATGTTCCATTTTACCAATTACATTTGAAAAATTATTTCACTGTGACATGGAACATTATCCTGCAATTTTTTTTGTTTTTTAGTTAAAAAAAGGCTGGACTATGGCCATGAATGAATACACCTGGCCAACAAGTATATTTCTACAATGACATTCAAATGATGCCTATTAGTCTAACATTGTAAATCATTGAACTGTGTTGTTGAGGAAAAGCAGTCCTTTAGAGTGAACGTGAGGCGGTAGGATTTTTTTTTTTCATCCAGAGAAAAAGCCAAAGGGTGATTATATCTTAAGGGTGTAGTCCCTTGAGAGTATGAATGTAATCAGTAAATCTGCCTACTTGATGTCTTGTGCGCCAACTTGACATTTCATTGCTTGTTCCCAAGTAATCACATGGCATTATGTCAGTTAATTATTGCTATTTATGGTGTGTATCAGTCCTTGTTGGTATGGTGTCATGGATTATATTTATTTGGTCAAGATACATTTGAATAAATAAACATACAGCTGGAATAGCCACTCATCATAACACTAAATTATTTGATCATTCATTCATCAAATGCCCGGCATATTTCACTTTAAAGACAAGTGAAGGGAGTGAAAGCCATTATGGTGCTACTGTATCTCAAACAGGTTGTATGTCGTCCTGAACATCACTATTGCGCTAAGCTGTTAATTGCCTATTACTTTTCTTAATTGAGCTGTGCTAATAATGTACAGTGTACATTACATAACCTACAGTGGCCACTGAGTTTGTCAGTTTATTCTGAAATGACCTTTCTAGGTTTAGTAAACCTCAACTTTGTAGACCTTGGGTAGAGATTTGAAAAGTTCTTGTAAAAGTTGTGATAAGAGGAGAATCTTGTTTGAGCGTACAGGTGTTTATTTGTCGTTAGGCCCTGTAATTGTTTTTTTTCCGCAGATCTACGTTGGAGTGACGGACCACTTGTGGGGGAAACATTGTCAGAGGGACTTTAAAGACTCCAAACTTCAGGAGTATGAATCGTGGAAAGAGATGTACGTCAGGCTGTCTGAGGAGAGGGAAAGGAAACTCCAAAGACTGACAAAAAGCATCGTCTCTGCACATTCGAACAAACCCAAAGGTGTGTACTCTATACTGAACCAAGAAGATCACTGTCAAAAAAATTCATTGTGAAATAAAATTATAAACAGTGGGAACATTAATATTTTATTTATACTGTAGAAAAATAGTGCTTAGTCCATATGTTGTTTTTGTACACAGACACTTTTTGTTTTTTTGTTTTAGGTCGGCAGGTGAAGATGGCATTTATTCACACTGTTGCCAAGCCACCGAGAGATGTGCGAATTCAGCAGGAAATTCATGGAACTGCTGTTCAGCAGCCTCATCAGCCCAGGTGCAGGTGGGTCTCAGCATCAAATATAGAGAAACATCTACACAGGGTTTGTGATTAGCTCATGGTTTTGTTTTTAATGGATTTGTATATATTAATTTCAGCCATGTTGTTTTCCTAATGATAAGGTTACAGATTATAAGAACCAGACTAGGGCATTGCTGTACATTTGTCTTTGGCAAAACATGACCACCTGGTAAGCCTCGTGCTTGCTCTGCTCCTCTCCACATAAAAGCCCTTAACTACAAAGTGATCACTCAACAACAGCAGCTTAGTGGGGTCATAATCTGTTGGAGACTCATGTGATAACACCGGGTGAAATGCTTTTTGGGCGAGCTTAGCCAAACAGAGGAATTGGAGCAATGTGCTGGATAAACTGGTTTTATTCTGGTTAGAGACGGCCTTGGGTCCTTTTGTTGTCAAAGGACCCCTTGTTGTCATGTCCACTAGCTGTAGTGCAATGCTGACGTTTGGAGGTAGATGGAGATTCATTTTGTCATTTTATGTGCATTGTTTTGTAAATTATCATTCTGTTGATCAAATAATGCACGTGTGCTAAAATGCGTTCAATCATCAGTGTCAAGGTTCAAGACAACAGACCGAGGCCGAGTTGCAATGAGCCCAGCAGGTCCAGCAGCACCAGTTCTGGGGCAGGCAACATACAAGACCCTCGCAAGAAAACAAGTGAGCTGACAGAGTATGGTAGATGCAATGAGGTTAAGTTTGTGACAAGTTTCCAAACCGGTTAAACTGGCCTGTTCAGATATTTCTAACGTTTTATTATTTTTTCCCCCAGTCATTTCCTTCAGAATGAAAGCTGTATTGATCCTTTGTTATTTTACCTTATCACCTGTGTTTTTCCTTTTGTTCACACAGGAGTTGCTCCAATGATGGCAAAGTCCTTGAAGGCATTTAAGAAACAGTTGGGACGCAGATAAATGCTCTTATATGATCTTGGTATTTACAATATAAGTCCTGTGTTTACCTTAGATTATTCTGTGTTGTTTGACATTACCTGTATATTTAGACAATGTTTTTTCCCTCTATGGCTGGGAATTGTCTTCACTATTAAATGGACAATGAAATGAGCAAATTTATGTGATTTGATATTTTCTTTGAGCTGGAAAAAAGGATCAGCTGGTAGGTTATTTAATGGGATTAGGCTCCATCTAGAGGATGTATAGAGAAGAGTTATTGTTTTTCTGTATAATTACAAATGTCTCCTACAAACACTTTACTACACATATTTTTATTTATTTATTATCTTTATAAATGCCAAGGTTTTGATATCAGTGTTTAACACTAGATTTTGCAAAACCAAAGTGAACCCATGAGTTTCAACTGAACATATTTAATACATTGCTGGTGTATATTGTATTACATCTTCAAGTGGTTTATGTAAATGATTCATCAACTGTACTTTCAGCTCAAGCTGTTTGTGTATTTAGAAAAAAAGGAATATAAAACCTTGATGGTAATCAACAGTCTGTCTGTTTTCATCCTGCTTTGTTGTTTGGGTCCAAATGTTCTCATCCACCTGTTCTTGAACTCTTCTGAGAAGATGTCAACATATTGTTCCAGACAATGAAAAGGAAGCAGTGTTCTGTCAACTCACTGAAATCCCTATGATGTTATCTTTTGTGGGGGAAGGCATCTGCCACTTCTCAAGGACCCTTCCTGTCTATTTTATTTTTTTGGGGGTATGTTTAAACAACTGCTTGAGATATTAAAAGGGAAGGCCCTGAAACTGCTGCCGCCTTCAGCACCACCTGTGGCAGCCTGCTATAACTGCATCATTAACCCTTGTTTCATTTATTGGTTTGGGGTGAGCTCTCATTTGTACAGGGCTTGTGAATGACTTATTGCTAATACGTTTTGACTTTTTGGAGGCTCATTCCTTGTGATGTAACGGAAGATAAAAGGGTCTGAAGGTTGTGAGTGAACAAGCCTCTTGTCTCGTGAATCTGTTTATACAGGGCAAAAAAGACTGCTCTCTAAAAATAGATTGTGAATGTTTTTATTTTTATTCCTAATACTCCAAATGTCTAGAGGTAGAGAGCAATTGGGTACTAACCATGGAGTGGGTGGCAAAATGACCTGATGGTTAATGAGGCTTATGACTAGGGAACCTCTGAACAGAGGGCTGGAGCCTTGACGTCTGACCATTTAGAAATGGAAAGGATCATGTTTTGTGTGTAGAAAGCTGAATTATGAGTCGCACAAGATGTGACGGGACAACTTAAACAGACTTCCACCCTTACCGTGTCTGTTAGTATTGCACTTTAGTAATGCTGTATATATTCCTGAACAAACGTACAATTAAACACGTACTGTATACCACAAACCAATTGCTACACAGTGATCCTGGGGCTTGTGGGGCCACAAGTTGCATGCGTTCTGCCCAGCTGGTAATCCAGCCTTGCTAACGTGCCTCATCATTTTTCAGCCATGACTTCTTTAGTTTACGTTGTGTACGAAAACAGCAAAGTGCCCAAAACATGATCAGTAAATTAATAGATTAATGTGGGTCCTGGTTTCGTATCTGATCTAAAGGATTTTGAAGTCCCTATGTCAGAATCTAGCTTTAACACAATAATTTCAGCTGATATTGTGCTCACATAGTACATATTTGTAAATTAGTTTGAGTTTAATAATATTGCCACAGAGCAAACATAGGGCCATTTAATGATCCAGCATAGGAACACCACAAAGGGAATGCAAAGAGAGAGGGAGGAATGGCAAGTTAAAAGGGGCCCAGCTGGGTGCCCATGCAGATTTATCTGGCAAGGCTTTTTTTAAAAAGCTAAATCTAGACAATAAAAACATAATAAGTAGCACACGCTGGTCTCTAGTGGTGCAAGAAGTATTGCAATATTTTACTTATGTATAAATGGCAATACCAGTCTAGAAATACTCCATTCAATTCAACTTTATTTATATAGCGCCATATCACAAAGTTATCTCAGGGAACCAATAAATGTTCTGCAGTACGAAAAGTTCTTAAATATTATCAAAAGAATTTACTTAAAGTATGAAAAGCACTCCGCAAAATAGCCCCAGTCAATGTTATGTTATATTGTTTCATAACATAACACTGACTGGAGCCTTACTCTGCAAGCTGTATTTTTATGGTGCAGCTAGTTGAGGTGAATCTAATATTAACAACTTTATACTGACGGGTAGTTAAATCTATAACTGATGTAAGCTTTTAATATACAGAGACAAAAATATACATTATTCCCATGTGAACTGAAGTGTGCTGGAAAAGAAGCATACAATGGAAATACTCAAGCAACAGCATAAATACCTCAAAACTGTACATAAGTACAGTTCTTGAATCAGAATTGCTGCTTTTACTAAAAGCGAGACAATGCAACTTTTCTGAACAATGGCCACTGTGGCAAAAATGAATGAATGAAAAATGAGGCAAGTGAAAATAGTAGTACAAGTTGAGACGAGTCATTAAGTGAAGTGAGTAATATCTGTTACGCAACATTACTGCTAGTAAGGTTTGCTCACACTAACATTACCCACATTAAGCTACTGGTCATACCAGACCAAGTGGCTAAGGTTGTGGTGACAAAACTCTTCATTGTGGATGTTCTCCATTTTGTATGAATTTAAATAATAATACATATTTCTTCTTTTTAAAAGTGACATAGTAAAAGTACTTATTGCACCACTGCCATTCTCCTAATAGTTTGTGCCTAATAGCTTTTTCTAATGTATAGCTACTTGTCCTAAAAAATGTATAAAGTAGGCCTTATATTTTACTACAGCTGTGGAATCAGATTTGTGTAAAAAAAAAAAGCTAATAAAAATACGAATTAGAGAAATAATGTAATCTCAAAACAAACGTATAACTTGCTAAAATGATTTGTGTAATGATGTAAACTATTGGCGTTTTGCTTTTATAAAAAGGTCCTTGTGTTTACATTTCCCTTTACTTCTTCCTCACTGGTCGGACTTCTGCCTTCACGCTGTGCTCTGCGGTTACAGCCGTATTTCACATTTGTTTTTTGTTTTTTGAAAGACACTTGAGCTGCGGAATTTTTGTCCCGGGGTGCCACGGCCCACTCCGGGCTGTCGTCAGCCCCGTCATGGCGGCCCTGTGCGGGACGGGACCATCCAGAGGGGGGAGGAGCCGTCTGGAGCGATGACGTAGGATTGGAATGAGGGAGGGAATGTTCCGGGTCAGAAACAGGACGGGAGAGGAAATTAACTCCGGGACGAGACGACACAACGAGAGCGCTGCCCTCTTCTACACGGAGATGTAGCCTGTGGTTTTTCTACGCGAAAAAAAAGAGGAGTTTTAAAGCGGCGGAGGTCGACGTCAGACGACAAACAGGTGCCTCCAAACTAACCAAAGTGAGACAACGACGGAGAATAATTCCCATGTTCGTCGCGACCAAACTAACGTTAGCTCGGTAACGTTGCCGCGACTTACTTACGGACGGAGTTTAGGTGTTTACTTGCTTGCGAGTTTCGCCTCGCTTGTGTTTGTCGGTTAATTCGGTCCAGGACTGTCCCGCCGTAGCAATCTGTTGCATCCCCTTCCTCCCCGCTGTTTGTTTATCGCACGGGTTGGAGATTTATCTCCCCAGTGATGTTTCACTGTATCCCCCTGTGGCGGTGCAACCGTCATGTTGAGACGATCGATAAACGCCACTGCTCTCTGTTGTATGTGCCCGATGAGATATATCGCTACGGACGGAGTTTGGAGGAGCTGTTGCTGGATGCCAACCAACTTCGAGACTTGCCTAAGGTAAGCATGACAAACCGCTTCCTCTCACTGGTTTTAATGGCAGGTTCCGCAGCTTATTTTGGGCGACATGCAGCGCGTCCCTCCGGTTAAAGTGTTTCTGACACGGAGCTGCCGACTGAGCTGATCAGGCATCCCGTGAGAGTCTGTGGGACCTGGGGACAATAATTACGCAAGATCAGCCAGGCAGGCACCGTGTGTAGCTGGAAACATTTCCCCCCGAACAACACCTCCCCACCACTAAACGCACGTGCCAGAGTCTGGGGTTTAATCATAAAACATTTTTTATTTGAGTCTCAGGGGTCTCGAGCGTTCGTAGCCTACTGCAGAGCCCTGTCATTGTGCCTGATATGTCAAACCTGTTTGGCCAGGTACCCATGACCCTTTGTCTAATCTCTTTCTGCATGGCAGAGAGCCACGACTGTAACACTTTATTATTCCACAGAGTTGAACAATATTGATAAAATCTAAAGTCGCCGTCTGTATGACTGAGCACCCGGATGAATTTTAAATTGTATGAGTACTGGTGCTCTAGAGCAATTTTTATTCCATGGTAGAGGAGAGCGATATGGATCAGGAGAAATATCATTCCTAATGTGGATTGCCAAGTAATGTAACTGTAATGTAAAGGTTGACAGTTTGTCAACCATGTTTGACAACCAAAAAAAGCAAACTCCATTCGATGATGAAGGCCGTGAGATGTTGCCGAAAGCTCCAGAAAAATTCCAATAAGTGGATCTCATGCATGGACTTTTAGTGTAGTGTAGTGTAAAAAAAACTAAGAAAAGATGACATGTACGATGGATCGTCACAGTAACTATCTATTGTAATATGATCTCCTGTATAATCTCACAGTATTGTCATGATGGGCTGCAACTAATGATCATTTCCGATCCATCTGCCAATACTCTTTTTTTTCACGATCATTTTAGAGATGCACCAATCAAGATTTTTCACTCTCGATACCTCAAGTCAGCATATCTGCATGTACCAGAGCGCTCTTTTCTAAATTAAAAATCTGTATACCTCATCCAACTCATTGGAATTATTTTAATGCAAGGTAAAATGAGGCCAGGGAGTGCTGTGGCAGAAAAAACTGAGCGGACTCTCTGCCCTGATTGAAAGAAACAGTGCATTTTGTAATGGATTGGTCATATCATGGCTGAGGCCTAATCCGCATAATATGAGCAGTGTTGGCACCATATCCCTTAGCATATGCATTTCTAAGTCATTTAGTCTATATGCGTAATGTCAGAGAAGAGTGAAAAGTGCCCATCACAAATTTGATATTCACTGTATTCTAAGAAAAGTAGTAATATCCTCACATTTGAGAAGCTGTAACCAGTGAATGATTGCTATATATGCTTAATTTAATGACTGATACAACTTGTCAAAATACAAAGTGATTAAGTATTTATGAAATAAACAATTTAAACCCGTCTTCACTGGTGATTGAAGTGCTTCATCGCTGCAGGCTACAGTGTGAATTACTGACAGTCTTGCTGAGGCTCCTTACTTGTGACCCCGGTGTTCTGGATCCAGTGGAACACTAGTTAAAGGATTAGCACGTTATTTTCTATGAGCCAGAATGGTTCATTTATTCGGTTATTTCCCTAAGTCTGGGCTTGAAACTGAGGATCCCAGAGTCTGACCTGTGGCTGTCTTTCTGTCATATAGCCGCGGGCTGCTACAGTGAGTCAAAGTATGACTTTGGCTTTAGGGTTTTGTGGCGTAGTCCCTTTTTTAACTTTTGCAGCCAAACTAGTTTTTGTGTAATAGTTGTTCTCGGTGCCCGGGGAGTGTATTTTAAGCCTGAGAATTGTTTTAGGTACTCTAAATGTGACCTTCAGCCGGAGGGCGTACATTTGGTAATTAATTAAGATTACAGCTGGACAGGGTGTGGAACTACAGTGTAGTCCACTTGAGAAACTGTCCTGGGCCTGACCTCCATATAACTGAAGTCATGGTGGGTCAGACGTAAAGCTTACTGGATTGAAAGACTTTACTTTCTTTTGTTCACAAGCATGCGGTTTTAAACAAACATCCCTCAACCTCTACAGTAAATAAAATTACTGGTAAGCTCTTTAAACCTTTAAGTAGCATTGCTTATTTTGTTTCAATCCAAATAGAAAGTATTGGCCTGAAAGAATATATTTGGGCTTGGCATGTCCATAGACATTTGATGAAACAGAGATAATGTGAGCGACCTCCCATGGCTGTGTCACACTGGACACTTTGTCCATCTGAGAAAAGCACAGGAACAGGTATTCTGACAGAAAACAAAGAAAGCATTATGTGTTTTGTTGTTGGCTCACTCGTGCATTTGTATGTGCTAGTGTTTTCTAATGAAGACACAATGAATCATTGACCTGAATTGTGAAGCATAGGCCAATAAAACAGTGAACCAACACACACGGCAGACATTACACTTGACAAAATAGGTGCAGGCAAAAACAAACCCTCTTTCCATTGTCTGCAAGGATGTGATTAACAGGTGCACTTTCATTGTGACAACGCACACGCAGCTGTGGGACAATAATCTCTACACTCAGTTCAGAAATATTCTAAGTATGTTTAGAGGATGGAGAGGTGGGTTATTTGCGCACCAACAAGAGAATTTGTTTATTGCGCTCTTTGGCATGTAACTAATGTCATCAATGCTTGCTGAGTGAACCCAAGAAATGTCCAACTGGATAAACCTTTTGTATCAGTCCAGTTCAGTGCTCGCTGTGTGGCCTCATCACGTTTGCCTCCGAGGTGGCCAACTGAATAAACGTCAACCACTTTACTTTATTATTCTATTGACAGTGATGTAACAAAGCCCAGACGCAGTAATATATTTCAAGTCAATCATCTCAACCAACAGGCAGATAAAAACATGAACAAGGCTTAACGGCAAGATAAAACGGCAATGGTATGTTTTTTAAAGTAACAAGATGAGGCAAGTTGAAGTTGAGCAGATAGTTTCAATTGTTTTACAAAGAGAAATCTGCCGACCAGGTCGCGAAGCACAGGTTTGTATGAGTGTTTAATGGCTAGGCCCCGTTTTTCTTGGCGCTTGGCAGTCTGTCTGATTGTTTCATGTATTATTTGTGCTGAGGCCGTGGCCCGAATTAGCAAACAGTAACTTGTGTCTCTTTGTTTATTCAAAGTTTCCCTTCAGCAACTGGCCCTCTCAATACATACCATCTGTCTGGTTTGTAAATTGTAGTCATAGCTTACTGAAAGTCCTACTAAGAAATAAACTGGATAAGAAGAATAGGAATGCGAGGCTCGCTGGCTGTTAAAATGTTCTTGCCTGTTCATCCAGTTTAAAAATGTATGCAGTTTCAAGTAAAACTAACACAGAGGTTGGTGGTAGTGTGGAAGAGCGTTTAATGATGATTTGCAATGTACACACTTATGCATAATAGAATTATTTGGAATAACAATTAGTCAATAAATAAATACGTAAATTGAGAGAAAAATAATTGTCAACAATTTTTAGAGTGATTTAATAATTTCAGTGATTTCTTAATCAAAAGTGCCAAACATTCTCTGGTTGTAGCTGCTTCAATGTGAGGAGGTGCTGCTTTTCTTTATCACATATAATAATAAACTTTATTAAATATTATTATATGTTCGGTTTTGGACTGTTGGTCAAATAAAACAAGCAGTCTGAATACATCTTCTTGGGTTGTGGGAAATGATCACAGAACGGTTTTACTAATTTCACAATTTATTAGACTAAACAATTAATTGAGCAGTTTAATTGAAAATTATTTTATTAATTATATTTTCCATCCTGCCAAACAAAAAAATTACGAGATATCATTTTTGTTCCACATGCAAATCAAAAATGTTGTTTAATTGAAACGCTTAGTCAACTCAAGCGAGAGACAATTACTTGCCAAAAATGTTGATAATCGATTAATTGTATAAGCAATAATGCCATTTTTGGTTCCAGCAACTGAAATGTAAATATTTTCCGGTTTTTGTAATGTTCTTTGAAAGGTTTTGTAATGTTCTTTAAACGATTAAATGGGAAGATAATCTGCAGATGAATTGATAATAAAAATAATTATTTGTTGCAGCTCATGTGTCATTTAGGTCTTTCAGACCTTTTACATACTGCGATGGCAGTGGTGGAGAGAAGAGACAGGAAGCTGCAGGGTTTATGATATGTGTGAAGTGGTAAAGAACGTAAGTTCTATGAATCCTAGAGCAGGAAGCTGGTGGTTGAACTGACTAACTGTCATGTGATCTACAAGATGATGCTCTTGCAAAGAAAGAGCTGTCATAAAGGTGGTGCAGTTGTTGAGTGTCCGACATGTGGTTGTGGTTCAGACAGTTTTAACTCCAGCCTGTGCTGTGATATATAATACTGCATTTGACCACGACACCTACATGTAATGTTAGACTCCACTAAGCATTCGACACTAATGTCTTTTACTTAAGTGTTCGTGGCTGCAGGGTTGTGGCCTTGCAAATGTAATCGACATGAGGTTTTGTTGATTTTGTGCGTTTTTTAAAAAGTTTTTATTTTTCAAAAATAAAAAAGCACAGAAGCCTACTCCAGATAAACAACAAACTCTTCATAAACGGATCTACTGTCAAATGTTGTTTATAACTCTTGGTTAGGCTATGTAAGAATTTTCATTACAAAACTACAAACTCACATCTTTCCTGTATTGCATGAATGCGTTAAGGGCTTTTGTTGATACTTGCAGTGCAATAACGCACACTCGCTTCCCACCATCCTCAGGCCGATTCTCTAATGAACGGTGCTGAAGGTGATACTGAAGATTCCAACATTGACTCTGGATAATGTATGCTTGACTCAGCCTGTTTTTTTTTTTTTTTTGTGTCACACATGGGTGATTGTTAGGGGGCGTGCTGCTAAGGGACACTAACAGGAAGAACTGGTTTGCTGTCAGTATGTTATTGCAAGCTCAACCTGCGACTACACTGATGATGCAGAATAAATTATGCATTGTTTTGATTGTTTTAATTGTTATCAAGAGGATTACAATGGGACACAAGTCAGTCCAAGCGTTTTAATGAAACTACCTTTGTTTTCTCTTGATACTGAAGGTTTCAGTGTACCTGTGTTCACCTCCGGCTGTAATCGCTGTGTCATAAAGGAGTGGCATAGTTTGCGTAGGAAGTCTTGAAAGTGACAAACACTTCTCCTAAATCAACCCTAAAACTGAACTTGCATTATTTTCCTGATCAGTCACAGTTCAGGATAGGTTTTTCTGGAAATGAGCAAGTCTGTACAAGCCAAGACTCCCCTGATGATATCATCAACAGACAGATCTCTGAGCTGTGCAGTGGCTTAGCAGACAGAAACTGCACCCACATTATGTCTTTGTAAATAAATGAAATGTGAAAGTGAAATGAAAGCAGTTAAGATGCAAAAGCTGTCAGCTGTTGATTGTTTGCTTGATGAAATTATGGATTAGAGGCTGTTTGAACTGTCTTAATACCTTGGAATTACTTGTACTACTTTGTAATAGGGTGGAGTTTGACTTTTGGACTCTTGGGGCCTAATGTATTGTGCACACATTATTAAAAAGTAATCTGTGTCTGGTTATGTTTGACGGATAATGAGCAGCCGGATCATGAGTTCTATGGTTATAGCTTAATGCTTTTTTTCTTTTTTTCTTTTCTTCCTCACCGCCATTAAACATTATACACCGCATTCTGTAGTTTGAGGGCGGTAACGTTAAATATTATCGGAAGTGGCACAATCATTAAGAATTTGTCAGAAATCATTAAAGCTGGTGTTATACTCAAAAAGTGATCCTAAGTTTACAGTAATGAGCTGCATCTTCTGTGCCACCATACGGATATAATGAACCGTACAGCGTTATATTCAACATTGTAGAGATCCAGCAACCCCTAGACAAACCATATTACATTTACCTGAGCATATAGCGCCAGGACAGTAAGCTAATATAAAGGGAAACACTTGTCTAGTTTCCTCTTAAAAATAAAGACTTTTTGACTACAGCCTAAAACATGTGACCTTTGAATGAGTGAAGGGTTCTCCAACTAGTATTAAACAGATGGTTGTAAAAAGCTATTGCTGCTTGCATTCATGATGCATTCCAATGGTGCTACATTTTTACAGCAAGATATATCAAAATTATAGAGATGGATAAAAAAAGTAGAAACTTGCAACATTATCCACTTGCAAGTGCAATAAGCTTGTGCTTGAGATTAGAGATCAAAGTTGTTTTAGCTATTTTGTAGGTAAAATATGTGTTTGTGACATACTGGACATGCAGATCAAATGTTTTACCAACTGCATTCATGGATGAGCCCTCATGGCCAGTCAGCCTGCCTTGTAACTAGAAATAGCAGAGGAAAATATAAAGGCCAGAGGGGAAATCCATGAGGGTGGTTTCATGCCTAAACAAACCTGAAGCAGCATTGTTAGCTACCTGCTTTACCACCAAACAGGCATGGTTCTGCCCGCTCTTGTTATGGGCGTCAAGTATGTGCTTGCATTAATTGCTTTTACATTTAAATCGGTGTGCCAACCGGATCTTTCTTTTTCAGAAATTGACAACAAACACTGATCTTTGTGCTTCTAAGTAGTCACTTGTGACCCTGACTCTCCAAACTACTTTATGAGTTGTGTCTGACTCTCTACGGCTTGGCATCCACACTGATGCTATTTTTTAAGGTTGTACAAATGGAGCAAAGAATCCATTGTTTTATTGTAACTGTGGCTTATGTCAGATAATACTGCTTCACTGGAACCGATATGGGAAGACTGAATGAGTTTTTCATTAAGGATCCCCAAGAGTTATACAGCCAAAGGTAACACAATGACTCATGTCTAAGGCAGCCCCCTTGTACCTTTTGGGGATAAAGGAACAGGGAATTAAAAAAAATTACTTTATTACCTAGCATCATTGTACTGCTAAACCTTTTTGACTAGAAGAATGCCTTCCACCTCAGTTGTTTTCATGCTCTTGGTTCCTCTTGTCATCTACAGTCAATTCAATGTTTAGTCAGTGCTATAGCACACACTATAGTGTGTATGTATATATCTGTGTGTGTATGTATATATATCTATATATGTATAGATACATACACATACATACACACACACACACACACACACACACACACACACATTAATGACAGCTCTGTTCTGTGTAAGTGTAAGTGTGGCAGTGAGCCAGCATGTACAATACCAGTACCCTGACAGGACACTGTAACCCATTACAACAGCACAGCTCGTTAAACAAAAGCAATCTAGCTCAAACATAACATTACAGCTATCACTAAGACGGAAGTTATGTGTAAAGAAACTTACATTCGTATCTACTTTCTCCGCTCTCCTCCGGCGGACTTCAAAACAGCCT
>JAVQJL010011177.1:0-17200 GCA_036024295.1 Nannoperca obscura
CAGATCCAGACTCCACAGCGCCGGAGGCAGTAATACCTGCAGAAATCTTTGGGAGAGAGAGAGAGAGAGAGAGAGGGGGACGAGAGAAGCACAGCTAGGGGAAGAAGGTGAATTTGTGAGGAGCATTGATGGGAAAGAAGAGACTGGATTAGTATTCACTGTGGACAGCGCTAAATCGCAAGAGTGAAAACACCAGATAAAAAACATTTCTGGATAAGCAAGATGAAAAGGAGATAAGAAAAGACGGATTGGAGCAGTACAGCTCTGTGACAGTTTGAGCAAATGATATGTTGGGAACGTGTTGCCGTATGATTTGGGTTGTTGTACTATCAGCTAAAGAAGTTCAGCTGTCTAAACCGACTTTAAATGTTGAAACTCTTTCTGCTGAATTTAGATATCCTGTTGAGCATTACACAGATGAAACTGTGTGAACATTTGTTGGGCAACCATGTAATTTAACTTGTTATGCATGCCATTGTGCGCCAAGAATGTTTTATTTTCTGAACGGCGTAGACTTAACTGTTGAATCACAATTTACTTCTCCTTCACCACTGCTTGATGGTGGTAGGACTAGACTTGGTAAAACCAGAAATGGGGGGGGATGGTCAGTCACCATGTTAAAAAAAACACTCAGCATCCATCAGTCATGGTCCCAGGACAGTTGGCTTACTTTCCAGCCTGGTGGTTTATCAATAAAGTGATTACCTTAATAGAAAGAACAGTACCTTTTAAAAGCCTCTCTACTTGTCAGATAATTAAATCAGCCAATAGAGAAACTGTTCCTGATCAGATACGTAAATTATTGATGAGCCAATGGAATCTTTGGAGGGACTCTGGGGGTTATTAATAATTTATGTACTCCATCTGGATGTGTGCGTGTGTGTGTGTGTTTTAATTTATCCATGATTTATCCATCCATGAATCCATCGCAAGACCTTCAGTAGTCCAAAAGCAGCAGCAACAACTGGGGAAAAAGGAAAGTGCAGGAATTATGACTATGAAGGCTCGCTGACTTTGATTGCTTGATATTTTCCCTGAGTTGTGTGCAGATTTATTAAAACCAAGCCTCGTGTCCTTCAGTGCCCAGTCTGAGTAATAACAGTGTAATGCAGTAAGTCAAACCGTCTTGTTCTAATTAGGAGTGGTTGTGTGCGGTGTTCCAGCACCCGTCAACTGCTCACAGACATGACCATGAACACATTGGGCCTCAGCACTCTGTGGATTCACGGCACAATCCTCAGGACAGGGATTGATCCAATGAGGCCTTTTATTTCTTTATCCCTTTATCTCTTGTGTTTTCTAGAAAAAACAACTATCACATGGGAATGTTGGTGCAAAAACAAAAGAGAGAAAGTGCAGAGTGAGCAGGAAAGATAATATAGTGATTATTTCCTCATTATTTGTTCGTCATAGGGAATCAGAAGAAAAAGTTGTTCCAAGAAACCTTGAGGAGTAAACCCCTTATTTTTTCTTACCTGCAAGTTGGGAAATAGATAGGGTAATAGCATTTAAGAAATTACAGTGATTTTCTGCAACTGGAGCTCAATTATGGCAACTGAGTAGTGTCCTAGCACGATCTGTGGTATGTTACTGACTAGTGTGGTTTTGGTTTTTATGTGGTCTGCAAAATGACAAAATGACACACTGGACTGAAGCTTTGAACTGACACTGACAAATTGCCCTCAGCCAATGTTTGGTTTACAACCATAAAACCTTTGATACATCCACATATTTAAATGCTCAGAGGATGTATAACATCTTACAAAATAAAGAGATCTCAATAATCTCTGTGTAGAGGGAGACCGTATTGACAGCCATGAGAGCAACCCATTACTGTAATAGAATAAACTGAGAAGAACAGTTCTTCAAAAAGAGAGACTCAGATTTCAGATTTCACAAAAAATAGCTGTGCATCTCCTTTGCTATGAAAGAAATATTGAAAAACCTTTCAAAGGCAGAGTCCTGAGAGATTGATGGCGACACTTTACAATATAGTACACCAAATCCTGACTACCAATGAATTAATGTAGACCAAATCAGTAGCAAATCTGCTACTTAATGAAGGGCTAACTTGTAGTTCCTGAAGAGCTCTAAATCAGTGACTATATAGTAGCTGATTACCTACTTAAGATGAGATTGCTACATACCATTCAAGTTAAAATTTTATTTGCATGGCACAGTTCCAAATAAAAGCAATCCAGATGCAGAAGAGACACATTCACACATATACAGTTTCTGTTCTGAAGCTTTGATCATATCACATAATCTTTATCAGCAGATGGACCTTCCCAAATTGTTATGGAAATGTAAATATTAAAATCAAAATTTTTTATGAGCAGTTTAAGGATTTCTTTTTGTCCCATGTTGGCTTACAACTGAATACTGATCAGTTACTTAATGAATTGTTCCTTATTAGATATATTAGGGCATGGCACAAAACCAATAATCAATCACGTCTTTCTTATTATGTACCTATGAGGAACTATCTTTGTTCCCACTGAAGGAAACTGATGCTGTTCAGTAATTAATAAGTTACTTCCTGATTTGTTCTTTAGTCATTCATTGGTAACTGCTCAGGATTTAGTGTATCTTATAGTAAAGTGTTAACACTGAACCTTCCTCGCTCTCCTCTCTTTGTGGGCGGAGTTTTCACACACTTTGCAGTGACAAGGCAATGTGGAACAAGGTGAGGCATCGGTGAAAATCCAGTGCCTGGAGGCACCAAGCAGACCGGAAAGGAAATGAACACATCGCTCCTTTTTACACACCTTTAACTTTACCCCAACTTATCCCTACCTCTGCTCTCTCTCCCTCCCTCTTTCTCTCGTTCACCCCAGGCACTAAACTGATAATCCAAAAGGTCACCTGTGGCCTCCTTCTCTCCCCCCTCCATTCTATTTCTCTTCTACAATAAGAAAAGAAAAAACAAGCCTGAGGGAGTTTCAATCCTGATCACCCAGGACAAGTATCTCTGGGTGTCTCCTCTTCTTGTCGCATTTTTTCTCCCACATCACTTCCTTGTTCAGTGAGATCATTTTCTTTATTCATTCAAGGTGAAAAGTTGATAAGGATTATTCAGCACCTGAAAAATGTAAGCCAAAAGGTAATTCATGATACTCTTAAAGGGCCTGGTCTCTCAAAATTTAGTAAGATAAGAACGATAATGCAAGTATATATTTTTCTCATTTAGTCTTGACCTTCTCAACCTTTAGTCTTGATCGTCAAAGTTAAACTTCTCACATGACATATAATGAGACAAGTGAGAGAAATATGCTGTTCAGATATGGTCATTTGTGTCCATTTAGGCTCTTCAGAGTTAATGCTTGTTTTATAATTTATAATTATTATGACATTAATTGTGACTTAAGCAACTTCCACATGGGCAGTTATGGTAAAGTGATTTCAACTCAAAATCATTATTTCTTTTGTGCAAAAGGGACAAATTAACAGAGTCTCATTTAAGTGGATGTGAGACTTTTCTCTTTGTTTTTTGCTTCAGAACATAAATAAATCTCACACAATAAATCCTGACCGGTGCAGCTTCATACACATAGTTTAGTGCTACAAACCTCCACCCTCATCCATTAGCTTCCTGCTCAGCTATCACTTTTCAAATTATTGATTTGCAGCGATAAATTCTGTGGCTTTGTGTGAGCTATGGGCAGGAGGGACCAAAGGTCAAAGGCCAAGGGTAGGTCACCTTCCCACATTTCATTTGGACTCAATCAATATTAACACAGTCAAAGCAGACGGGTAAACCAGCGACAGCAATTTGTCCTTTTGTGTCCATTTAAAGACAGTTCCTCATAATACTTATTGAATAAATATGAGTAAAACGTTTCGTCAGTGCTTCAAGAGTATCATATTTAAAATATTAACAACAAAGTTATGTGTAAACCACAGTATTGTGTAAAAATGTCTTCAATTTGATTTTCCCTTTCTGTCTGCTTTCTCTGTGTATATCTGAGATGTAGACTGTGACCTTAGTGACACAGACGTTGTAGGGTCTTTTTATTACCCTCATTAAAATGGCCTTATTTAAATTGTTTTTAGACAGACACGCTGTAAAAGCACAGTGCATTATGCATGGCTCCAGTGAGCCGAAGGGATGTGAAAGTAAACTCAATAATAGTCTTACCTTTCTGATTGTTTCAAAAAGCATGCATGTGGGTGAAATTCAACCACAAGCTAGAAAAGGTTTGTTAACGACAGAAGATGGAACATGACACCTCAACGTGGTGGGTAGGAAACATTGTGTGCCATACACAACAACATTTAAAGTGTATAAAGTTAATGACATCTCAGGGTGTGTCTCCTGAACACATACAAGCCTCTGTGCTGATATTATTTTTGACCTATGGTTTTTAATTATTTTTCTGTCCTTTGACCTTGGTACAGTATGATACAGTAGAGAGACGGAGCAGTTGCCCCTCAGCACCTCTCTGGGTTTCTCGTTTTAAGTCTAAAATCTGTTTTAGATTGCGAGGCAGCGGGGCATCTGTAACTCTGGAAGCCATGAGAAAGTACTTGAGACCGTTCCCTTTCGTACAAAAAAAGACACCCTACCTTCTTCTGCTTGTAATATTTCACTTCTACTCTCACTCTGTTATTCTGAACCACTCTTTATTATTCCCCTCTATCTTATTTGTCTGTGTTCCTTCTGTTTTCTGTCTCTCCTCAGTGAAGATGTGCGGCGTCTTGAAAGCAGGATTTATGAGGGGATATGTAAGAGTTGCTTCAGTTTGTCCCCAGTGATAAAGGCTTGCCAAGAGCTGGTGAAATCAAGAAGAGAGAATATTTTTTATCCTAAGTGTCCTCATTTACATGTTATAACTGAAACTCCTTTTCTTCTTTTCCTTAATTTCTTCCTCTATCTTATTTCTCTGTATCCCCTGCAACTCACTTCTTTTTGCTGACAGTGATTATTTGAAGGCACAAACTTGCCTTCTAATAGAAAGAAAGAAATCATGGAAACATGCAAATACAGATCATGTAATGATCTCTTGCTTCCTTCAGCCTTCCAGACATTGGAAATCCAGCACAACATAGGCAGAAGTGACATCATGCAGTACCCTCACAGGTCAAGTATAATCCCATATCATTATAATAACAGAAATCACAAAGCAACAAACAGAGTTTTGTTTTAGCTCTGTGTGTAACTGATCATGAACCTTTGCAATGTATAGTACTGTGCAACAAAAATAGATGACAAATAAAGAATGAAATGAATGAAAGAATTGATACTTTCAATGTCAGTTGTGTGTTTTACTTAAAAATAACTGCTGATGTTTTGTTCATGTGATGTTTGTCATTAAAGTTTTTTTGTTTGCAGCATATTAATCATATTGCTGATTGCTTTGTTCTGTTGTGTTGCCACAACAAGACAGCCAGTTGGTACTGTTTTTAACAATGGTCATATTTCTTTTTTCTATAAAGCAGATGCTATGTGATTGCACTTGGCAATACTTTACATTGCATTAAGATGTGATGAGTAAGATGGGATCACATAAAGAAATAGTCCCTTTGTCATGCTCAATGCAACTGCCACAGGGCAGTAGATTTAAGTACAATTATAAAAACAATGCGTAGTGAAATTGAATATTTGTGAGATACATGTTTTAAGATATCACAAGGATGAGAACCATGCGGGAGAGGCTGATGTCCTCGCCTTCATTTTATATTTACTGACGCAAGAACATCAGTGAACCTTGTTTTCTGACATGAAGGAAATATCCTTTACTGAACTACCACAGCAATTCTTATGAATCACACAGGACTGTATAAAGTTATCAAAATCACGTTTTGTTTCAACCCAGCTTACAACATGTGCTTAGATTTATCTTGCTGTTTATAATTTAGTTTATTTTTCTTTTTGATGACGTCTAGTACTTATTGGTACTTTGCTAGCTGCATGGCCCTAGGGATGGCAATGTCTATCTGTCAGTTGGGTCGGTCAGTTAATGGACTGCCCACGAATTTTGCACATATATTCCCCAGAGGATGAATCCTGCTGACCTTTCCTCAAACACCACCAGAAGGTGGACAATCTTAGCTTTTAGAGAAATGTCTTAACAACTATTTCATGGATTGCCATGAAAAGTCGCTTAAATCCGTGGTGCCCAGAGGATTAATCCAGATGGACTGCAAAAAAGACTTGGTGATTGCCTGGTTTTTCCTCTAGTGCTACCATGAGATTTCTCATTTGTGGTTTTATGTAAAGTGTCTCTCTATTTCAACAACTATTGAATGGATTGCTGCGACATTTGGTTCAGACATTCATGTTCCCATGAGGATAAATTATAATAACTTTGGTGACCTCATCATTATAATCTAGCGCATTTTCAAACATTTCCTATACATTTCTTATACATTTATCTTTTTCTAAATACCTTCTAAACTACAATTACATTCCCATCAGCCTCAGCTGTACTTTGCGTTTAGTGCTAAATAATAAATGTCAGCATGCTAAAACACTAAACTAAGATGGTGAACATGATAAGCATACCTGCTAAACATCAGCATGTTAACATTTTCAGTGTAGGCATGTTAGCATGCTGATGTTAGCATTTAGCTCAAAGCACCACCACCACCAAAAACAGAACAGGAGCTTGTGAATGAGTCAACATTTTTCTCAAGGAAACGTCAGCAGGGCCAATGATTGACACATGGTGAAAATTATCCTTGAATGGAAAAGTGATATTCTACCTAAATAATTGGAGTAAATTACATTTTTCGTAATTCACATTTTGAATTGAGCTGTAAATGGCTGGAAACTAACAGCCTCGAGACCTCATCTAATGCTGTTGTATCAGATGAGGTGTAATTAACTCAAGGCTCTTCCTTTTTCCCTGTTCTTTTTAAAAATCATTACCCAAAAGAAAACCATTCAAATGAGTATCGTCATCACCATCCAGCAAAGTCACTCCTCTTTCACAACCAACACTCAAACATATTTGAAGAAAAACTCCTACATTGTCAACAAAACAATAGGCCGTGTTGTTGTGAAACTATTTCACACCATTCCTCGCGTCACATGGACAGGACAGAAATACAATACTCTCGACACGCCTCATCTTTGTCAGAGAGAGAGAGACCTTTTAAAAATCCTTATGGTTTCAAGCATAGATCCTAAAGTCTGATTCCTTCTGTTCCATCGTGGGAACTTGTAAAGCTACGTGTGAACGTATTTGTCTCACCTCTGGACCTGTGAGCAGGAAATGGAAGAGTTGAAAGTGTGTTTTTGTGTGTAGATTCAGGGTGGAGGGTTTCAAAAAGCAAAAGGCTTTGAAATTCTCGCAGGACATCATCCATCATATGAGAGTTTGAGACTGGCTGAGGTTTTGCTTTATTTACATTCATGAGGGAATTATAAATAATCAGACATGAGGACAAGTGTCAATCGCCTGAGCTGTCACTTGAACAACAGCTAAGTTTGCTGAGACATTTGTAGTTTAGTTTTCTTAAGACTGACAGGATTTCATAGCTTTATTAAGGGCAGTTGCACTTTTGCATCAAGTGTTTTTCTGTTACAGTTGTAACTGATGAAAGGGACATCTTGTGTTGACTCATACCGTGTAATACAAAGAGCAGAAATGTAAGACATTTTCACACAGGTTGACACAGCCCCTGTTGTGTTTGTAAGCGTGGAAAAGCATAGAGAAGAATCAGATGAATTCCTGCCCTGAGGATGTTCAAATTCACATATCCGCTGAGACATTCCATATCCGCTGAGACAAAGTTTAATGCTATACGTTACAGTTTGATGAGATAGGTGTCAGACAACCAAACACTTTCTCACGGTTCAACAGAATGTATGGCAGTATGTATCAAATGTGCACATTTATTGACTATTAAGAACTATACATTTCGAGATTTATGCTTGAAAAATGACTTAAACCATAAATGACTAATGAGTTACTAAAGTAGATGCAGATTTATTTTCTGTCAATTAACTAATGATTTACGCTTTAATTCAAAGTTACACAAACTATTATGTCCAAAAATGGTTGTAATTCTTTATCAAATGTGTCCCATTGACTGACACATACGGAGGATGGACACAAAAATATTAACACCTGTACAATACAGCATTGTATTGTACAGGTGTTAATATTTTTGTGTAGCCATTGTGGGAAATTGGCACCAGTCACTTGTTTGCTGAATTTGTGAAGCAAAAGTTGTGCTGACCTATTGTTGAAACTGAGGTGGTGATTCAACTTGATGGCAGTTTTTTGAGGTCATATTTTGTGGTGTTTGTACAAGCGGGGACAAAATACTATGAACACCATACAGTGTAGTCCAATACAGCAAATACAAAAACCACAGACTCACAAATTACTGGAGATGAATCATCATCTCCCTGACACAAAGGTAGCATTTACGTTTTAATGAATCACATTGTATCACTCAGGTATTTATGTTATTGTGTCCACCCTCTATAGATTAAATCAAAATATAAAAGTTGTGTTTATTAGTCGTTGCACTCCATGCACACTACATTAACACGTTCTTGTTTCATTATCTACAGTCGATCCTGTATGCCCTCACTGATATCTTGCTTGATCTGCTGCTTCGTTATGAACCATCCAGGCCTCTCGGATCATCTGGGAGAGGTCTGCTTACTGTTCAAACTTTTTATGTGTCACGCATCTAGAACAAACTCTCAGAAAACTTCTGAGAGATCTGATTCAACTCTCAAGACTTTTCTGTTTGCCACTGCCTGCCTTAATATCTTGCACTGCACTGTAGCTGCATTGCATTCTTTATTCTGCTGTTTTACTCTACTTTAGCTTATATTATCCTCTAGTTTATTCTACTCTTTTTAAATCTTACTCATGCATACTTTTTATTTAGCCTTGTGTTTCTTTTATATCTTGTCCTAATCCCCTTTATGTCTTATTAAAGCACGTTGTATTGCTTGTTGTTGTTGAAAGGTGCTATACAGATAAACCTTGCCTTGCCTTGCCTTGCAGATTGTTTAGATAACCTGCATGTACTAATAAAAGAAGTATACAAAGCTGGGAACCTTCTACACTGTATTGTTACAATTGTTCATGCTGTACAAACATTAGTCATTTTATACAGTATATCAGGCCAGTGGGGCAGCCCCTTCAAGCTGGGGTTTCATCCCGCTGTGGAACCAACTCTGTCTGAGGCTTACAGCCTGAAACATCTGTTGTAATTTCTGTCAAATTGAACTTTTATTACCTGGTCATTAAAGCCGCAGCAATGGCAAAACCAGATGGGTTCTTGCTGACCTTACAACTGCTTCTTTTTATGGTGTTGGTGAAAATTGAACCAAAGGAAGCCGTGCGCTTTATAAAATTAAGGCAATCATTCCCACATTCCTGAGACATGGGGGGCACTGAGGAGGGCGAAGAGAGGTGCAGAGCAGCTATGAAGTGGAAGTATATATATGTGCTTTTGTGTGTGTATGTGTGTGTGTGTGTGTGTGTGTATACGTGTATAACATTTTTCGTGGGTAGATTCCTATGCAGAGTGGGGAAATATTGCATGTGATGGGTTTACAATCATTTGGTTAAATAAGACAAAAACTGTAATTATCTGCAAAACAAAGCAAAGAGAATACAGATGCATCTAAAATAATCAACAATTATTCCTTACATGACATGTCATAATAAAAGAAAGGAGTCTGATTGTCAGGCAATATACTTTTTATTGACACTGGTTGTGCTTTTAAACTGCAATTTGGAATTAAATGTTAAATAACTGTTAATGAACTCAAATATTGAATTATATCGGGGGGTTTTTTCAAGATCTGCTATACATTACATTTGAAAAACAACCTATTCCCGACCCTGCACATGTGTGTGTTCCTGATGGGCCTCCTTGCTGTACGGTTAGAGGCCAGGGTCAGTTAAATAACACGCGCAGCATATAAGCAGCCTGGGTGAGAGCTGTCTCACTGGGAGGGAGGGCTGCTCCATCACTGGTCCCAGTGGGGAAGAATGGAGGGATGCTGGGTGTGTTTATCAGAGACAGAGGGAGAGAAAAGTGCTTTAAGAAGAGTGGAGGGGGGATTTTCCTCCTGTTCTCTCAACTTAAGTCTGTACAAAAAACACTAGTATGACAATCCAATATCATAATGAAGAATACATGCAGGATTCAAATCCACTGGAGAATACTGTAACTTAGTAAAGGTTAGAGAGATCAATGTGATAAGGAGCATCGAAGCATTCTGTTTGTTTGTGGTGGCTCAACATCTTACTAAGACACTTTTATAGGTATGTATTTTGTCACAAGGTCAAAAGGTGTATTGTGTCAAAAAGGGTTGTCAGGTAGTTTTTGGTGTGGAATGTCTAAACCTCCATGAAGTCTTAATTAAAACCACCAATTGAACCACCTTGACCCTTAAGGCACCTGTATGCTCAATCAAAACTCCTGCGTCTTACAATTTCTGTAACTTTTCAAAACCGACATCTGATATTCACACCCACTTTCCCACAGTGATAAGCCAGGCGTGCAGAGGTGAGAAAGTATCCAGGGTTTGAAGTGTTCAACTTTCACTTTTCGAATGTACAACCCAATGCAACACTATGACTTACTAAGAGTATGAAAACGAACGCAGGACAAGACATCGTACAAACTACATCTGCCTGACAGTCTGTCTTAAACCACATTTCCCAAAATGACTTTTAACAATCCCCCCAAAACGTGAATATAAACGTGCGGCTTTCAATAAAGACTCGACAGATACAGTAAGCAAAGAAACTCGTACGTGGACCATCACTGTGATCATGGCCATGCTCTTGCTCAGAACACACAACGTGTCTTTTTCCTACATAATGAAAACAAAAAGCATACCATAAAATGGTCCCAAGATTGTCTTGTACAAAGTCAAAAAAATTTCAAAAAAAGCGTCTGTATTGTATTGAGGTGGATTTATTTCTGATGCATGCTGATCAATTATTTAGTGAGCGCTCCGCTTATTTTTGTGACCAAAAACTGAAAAAGGGAAGTGTCAAGGGAAGTGATTGGCTCAAATATTAAGTATAGTGTAGGAGAAAGCGGGAGATGTGATAAGAGGAACAAGAGGACAGATGTTGAGAATGTTGTGGAGTGAAGAAGACCTGAAAGCTGCGGGCTTATATGATTTTCAGGAGGTTTTCTGCAGGGAGGGGTGTGTGATTTGGAAGGTGGAGGTAATATCAAGCGGCAGATGGGGAGTATAGGCCTGGGCAAGCTACGTTTTGGGCGTTTGGGGGATGAATGGGGGGGCATCTAAACGCAGATGTGGTTATTATAGGGCTCTTGCTTCCTTTCACATGGCGTTAAGCCCCGCAAAGTATAATATTACATTCATTCTCTCCTCATGTTTATATACTCACCCTCCTTTTTCCGAGTTCTCTCAGAATCCCTCAGCATGGGAATAATAATGCTTACGTGACATTCACATCAGTGTTTCACACAACAACATGTTCAACTTCGTCACATGAGGGTCTCCGTCAGTAAAGTTGCAATTCAAAACAGATTCTTCTCGTTAGTTATAAATCACAGATGACACTTGTTCTTCTTTGTTATTAAAACATATTTTAGCAAACTCAGAAGCAGTATTTTTATGTATCCTGGCGGGAGGAACGCTGATGACACGTTGTGACAGTAACTGTGTGTCAGCGGATACAGCCAGCTGGCAAGAGGATAGACACACAGCCAACTGAGGCCATCAGAGGAAGAGAGAGACAATGGCAGCTTTTATTTCTCCACCGCACATTCCAGTGGAAGAAAGGAGTTGGCCTGCCCGCCTGCAGTTTGAACCTGAGGCAGACTAGTTCATCGTGTCTGGGTCGCGGTATTTCCCAGAGCTATTGTCATGTTGTACCTCGGCACAGTAATGTCACAGTGATGGATTTTTCCAGCGTGTCTGTATATGTTCCTTCATCCTTCATTTAACACCACGAGACCAAATTGCGCCTCAATTATATCATTATTATTGATTGCTATGAGTCAAGTATATCACTGGCAGAGTGTGAAAGGTTTGGTATTGGTTATTGACACAGCGATGATCAATACTATACAGTCACAGCTGTTGGTATTAATAAAAACGCGAAATATTTCGTTATATATTGCTTGGTGCATGACAAATGTTACTGCAAATGTACCTTTAAATCCTGAGTGCATTTTTGTTACTCTCTATTTTTAAATATTCAGATCAAACATATGTGGTTTTGTGTCAGTGTGATATTAATAACAGTGCACCTAAGGGCTTGGTAAAAAAATTTTTTTTATCACCTTTCACATACAAAATACAGCTCAAAGTGCCTCATTTAGGACCTCAGCACTCAGCATTTGTCTGTGATTCTGTCCCACAACGTTCCCCATGCGAACCTTAGGGGGAAAGACAAACCACCTGTTAACCAAACGTACAATCAACAATTCAACCAACAACTTTTCAACATTCAGCCCTCTGCTGGATAACATAGACAGAGAAACATGCACCAGAGGCGTCACGGGCAAATGCTTAAATTACCTTTCACTCCCCACCTCACCATTACCTTGTGCTGCTCTTGTAACATCTCACTACTTCCTGCATTGGTCCTGAACATTGTCACTAAACATAAATCACACAAGACTGGGATGAAATGATCCACATTAAGTTTTTCTAATCCTTCACAATCAAAGACCAAGAGCCTCTTTGCAGACTCATAATTGTCGTCACTAATTACATAAGTTAGAGAGTTTCATAAACACTAGAGTGCGTTGGTGTTTGCATGTCTAGCCATTAATTATTTTCTTGACAAGAAAACGTTTTCTCTTCCTTATTGCTGTCACTATCACTTTGACAGCTGACATTTGCCAAATGCAACAGGTCGAGGCACATTCTGTAGGGGAATATGAAGTAATAATTGGTAAAGTATCAGCTTGAAGTAATTGTTGATATGTTGGGTCTAGGGAATAATGCAGTAAATGACGGCATTTCAGGACAAAATAACAAGTGGAATTCATGCAAGGACATAGTTTAAGAGGGTGGACTTTTCCTTTAAATTCAGAAGAGGCCTCCATCCTTATAATACAATATTAATATTTTTAGTTTTTTAAATGTTTAGTCGATACTCAAGATGTACTTTTACTCTGTAGTGTGTTGCGATTTATTTAAATAACTAACGTGTTAGCAACCAGCTATTTCATTCCTCCATCCGTGTTTCTCCTATTTTTGTCCTTTTGTACTTGTCTTACACAGTGTTGAAAAAAAGAAATCACCTTTTCATCCACGACACGTGTTGTTATCCAGCTTTTTTTGAAAGCTGTATTCCCCTTGAGGATGTTCTTTTCTTTTATTTGGAAAGGTCAGTGATGCCAACACTAGCCCAGATGTAAAGTAGTATGAATCTCCCCCAGATGCCCTCATGTATCGATGTCTGCGGGTGTTAAGATGGTGTCAGCGAGGGCATCCTGTTGTCCCCGCTCAGGAGAACCTGTTTCCTCCTGAGTCTTGGCTCCCAGGTCCGACACAGTCTTCCTCATGTTACAGAATACACACAGAGACAATGGCGCACATGTTGGGCACACATAAAGCAGGCACAAACACACACATATTCTCATTATATTAAACAAATAGGCAGGCAGAGGATGAGGCACCTGCACTGTGCTTTTCTTCAGGGAAAAGTATGGGGAAATTATGATGGTTAAATGTTGCTTTTCATCAGTTGAGCAGGTGTTGTTAAGACTACATGTCCACATGACCTGTTTTGGTAACCTCTTTGACATCTCTCATAGACACAACCAGGAGCTGGTGATATGCTCTAGGCCTCGGGGTAAACATTTAGAACCTAAGAATGAATCTAAAACTAGCTTTGATGCCTGATCATTTATTCTGGAAATGGCAAAAAGAAAGAAAAAGACAATTAGATGGGCCATCTGGAAAAAGGACAACAAAAATGTCTAGATGCTAAAGTGAGTGAATTTAAAAAAGCCTTAGCATTAATATATTATCAAATGGACATGGAAGAGCTATTGGGATCAATTTTATAGTTATTTTTGAAACTGTATACGGGTCATTCCTGTTATCCGGTAACATTTTAGCTTCATAATCTTTGTTATTAGCAATATATCACAATGGTGACATGTTTAACTGTCAGAAACACATACTGACCAAGCTCATGGACTCATTAAATTATAATTATGGGTAGATTGTTCAGATATTGGCCGTGAAGGTTTTCCACCCTGTTAGGGACGTACATCTAGTTAACACAAATGTTAATAATGTAAATGTTAAACAATAATGAGATTTTCATGGATAATATATGTCCCTTATGCAATAATAGTATTTTAATTCTTGAAACAATAACAAAACAATTATTAATTAATTAAATGTCTTGATTATTAAGAACCAGTATTTTCTTGGACCCATTTTTGCCATCTGGATGGTAAATAATACCAGGCTTTTGCACAAAAACATATATATATATGCTGTTAATGCTTTAGATCTCCCAAAATAACACAAAAATATGTCAAACATTTAATGTTGCTGTCAAATTATTATTTAAATATGACTTGTCTAACATGGTGGAATAGAGCATTGCAGGGTGGAACACCATTGTTAACACGTTCTAACAGTGAATGAGTTTTCCCTCATTGTCCTGCATGTTTTGCCATGAAATCTTTTTTGTTAAGTTAGCTGTAGCTCTTTGAGTGATCAACATTTAGCTAGCTATTCTTCTACAGATAAAAAGAATATTTTTAATATTTTTTAATTTTATTGATCGGCAAACGTTCTCTATAACAAAGCCCTAACAGGGTGGAACTCTGAGAGTGTGACAAGCAGGATGATGATTGAAAAACAAAAAAATAAGTTAGCTTGAAGAATGAAAGTTGAAGCGTACCTCAGTTTGCACAGTTGAATTCCCGCCTAAATAAACTGATTAACATAGGGATAAACATAGGGACAGAAAAGTCACCGTATAACAGGAATGACCCATACAGCTGTTTTGTCCCTATTTAAGAGATATCTTTTGCTTCTACATGTTGGTTCAAATGTGTGGCGTGTAACGATAAATAACCAGCCCTGAAAAGAACATTTAGTAACTTTTTGAGGCACGCGTGTATTTCCACTTCACGTTGCTTTATTTACAATGTAAATTTAGTTGAAAATAAAGTTGCTAGTTATATATTAACTGCTAAAGATTTTACATACAAAACACATGATGTTATCGATTAAACTGCCCAACAGCATGCTAAGTAATCAATGAGCTACATTCAGCCAGCTGCTTATGCTTTCATTTATCAGTTATGAAAATCCAACGATATAATCTTATATAGCTCTTTAAAAAGGGTCCTCCTGCATAAAGAGTACTTTTACTTCTAATACTTAGTAGACCACATTTGCTTAATACTATTTGTGCACTTTGATTTAAGCCCTCCCCCCTTAAATACTTAAATATAAATGTTATTGCTGTTTACATATTGCATGTACAAATGTCCCCCAAAAAGAGAGAGAAAAGGCCAAACAAGCCATATGAAATATAATACAAAACAATATTTTTTGGCAAAACGTGGCTCTCTGTGCTGTAGGCGAACTGAGAAAAAGCACCTGCCACGCAAATTAGGCTGTAACCTCTAAAGGAATTGTATTTAAAGGTAGTGAGAGCGGAATGGAAATAATGAATGCCCCCCCTCCACAAACACACACACACACACACACATATCCACACTCACACACAGTAAAAAGATAACAAACACTATTGATAAAACTGTCAACAGCCTGCAGTTGTTTACCACAAACTAACAAATCCTCCTATCTGGAGTGCACGCAGAGAGTCCGCAGCTTCAGACAGTCGGACTGAATAGTGTGTGGGTCGTTGTGTAAACAACCGGAGAAGAGCCCTTGACCAAACAAAGACTTAAAGGGGAGACAGAGGAGAAGAAGAAGAAGAAGAAGAAACTGAGAAGTGAAGCGGTTCTGCTGAGGGGGAGAGGAGTGGTTTAGATAAGGGAGCGCGCCCCGGCGTACACGCACACACACACACACACGTTCAGGTTGTGTGCAGCGCGCGCACCTCTGGGGAGAAGGAGGTGGAGGTGGAGGAGGAGGAGGAGGAGGAACCAGAAAGCTTCGCTCATTTACTTAACATCACTTCCCCACCGCCGGAAAAGCAAACACGCTCCTGAAGCTGCGGAGGAAGAGAAGTGAGATCGTCTGCAGAAAGCTGTCAGACTGTCGGCACCTGGAGAACTCTCGACCGAGAGCTTGTGCTTCTTCTTCTTCTTCTTCAGCTCGGGAACTGCGAGTCCCCAGGAGTCATCTGGGACCCTTGAGTGAGAGTCTGCGGAGTCTCCTGGGCATGGAGAGACAACTGCTCTGACTGATAATCGGATTTTTTTTTTTTCCTGCATAATCTTCTTTCTGAATAATGGTAAGTGGGAAAGACATTCACTTTTTGATCGTGGCCGCGTTTGTGATTTCGAAAGTGTTATATGTGGCATTACGTTTAACAAAATAGCCCGTAGACTTCACCCTTCTGTCTGGGAACATGTTTCTGCTCAACTGTATTTCAGCTCCGTTGGTGTTCAGTTCAGATCACCTTCCAAATCAACATCACATGGCATTTCACTTACATTTATTTCATTTCACTTACATAACTGGCCCTTAATTCAAAGACAACCCCCGTATGATTTTTTTTTAATGTTCTTGCAATATACAATCACGATCACTTTGCAATGTAATTAACATTAGACTAAATATTTTATTATATCAAATATTTCCAATTTATTCATCCACTTTTCTCAAATAACTCCACCAATCTCTCCAATTAAATTTACAACAAGACTAATAGAATGATAAAACGATGTTTAAAAATGTTTTATTGTCTATTTTTTATATAATGTGTGAGTATTTGTATTTTTAACAACAGCTAGCAGACACGTTGATTTAATTATTACGCCAATCCTTGAAGAAAAAATGATCTCAAAGGCATCAGACCAGCATCAAACGCTTTGTTGGACACATTTGGAAATGTATACAGACAAACTACGTCATGTGCAAAAATAAATAGAATGTTTTATGTGTCACTGTAGTTAGACATCTTCCTGTCAGCTGAGGATACCATCACGTCATTTTCTTTTTCACCATTCTGCTCAACTTTCTTTTATTCATTTTTGTACATTGTAGGAGTCATTAATAAGAACAGAAAACCACCAGAAATCCACCATCAACAAATGAGTTATTTGTGTCTGAGCCCATTAA
>JAVQJL010011184.1:0-12358 GCA_036024295.1 Nannoperca obscura
GATGAATCACAAGTGCTATAAGCAGGTACATCACTGCCAATGGCAGAATCAAAAGATCAAAGAACCAATGATCTTTGTACATTATCAAATACAATACATTCAAACTAGAAATACCATTCCACTATGGTATTGTGCAATATGCTATACTTATAGAAACAATTTGTCATTTAAGTGCTATTGGTTACGGAGCCATGCTTGATCATCACATGATTCACGTAGATTTCAGATGGTTTACACTACATGAGGAGAGCAACCGTAGTGCCAGAGTAAGCTACAGCAACTAGTATGGCAGGAAAACCTAAGATGCATCCAAGAACAGGATTACAGTAAAAAAAATAAAATAAAAAAAAGATATCGATGGCGGCAAACACTAATAAACGAATGTCACGTTACTGCTAAAATATTTGGAGTAGGCTATGTAGCTATTACATTTTACCAAAATAATAGTCTTGGAACTTTGAGCTAGCTCCCCTGCAGGGCATCGTAAGCGTACATAGACAGTGTTTGTGCAATTACTCTCACTGCCAGAAGGAGGAGATGAAAGTTTCACACTCCAGCCTTAAAATGCAAAAACTGATATTCATTCTAATTTAATATATTTAAAGATAAAGGAATATTAGCACATTTCAATATGCTACATTACTAAATTCTACTAGTCTAAGAATAGTTTGTGTACATTTTTCTTATTTTAACATTTGTCTATAAATCATTTGTGGACCATCTTAAAAGGTTTTGTACTGGCAAAAACTGTTTAGAGGTCATAAGCCCAATCAAAGCAGAAAGTAGCAAAGACCAATGAATTGCAAATTCAACTGTTTGTATACATGTATATGCTCATTAAAAAAATAAGTAAGATTGTCAGAGGATGCATGAATTAAGCAAATTCTGCCCTTAAAAAGAGCATGTAAATTTGCATTGCACTTTTGAATAATAACATGGAGTCTATATTTACTGCAAACTGAACACTGTGGCTCCAGGTAAAGCAAACACAGGAAGCAACACTGTAGATGGATATATTATTCTTATGGGGCATGGCTGTCACTTTAATTGAGACATTGACTATTGCATATTCAAGTATGTGCTGCACTAGGCTGCATTAGCCAATCATAAATGCTGTGGGCTGCTATTGGCTGAGCTACAGAGAGAGTCGTGTACTGTGCTGTGAGGGGTGGGCAGGAAGGGGCTCTCTATCTCCTCTGCGCTCTCCCATTCAACCTCTGTAGTCAGCAGAACGAGTGGCTGAGCAGAGCAACACAGCATCCACGGCTACAGCATCCTGCAGAGGACTCTGCTCCATGAAGGAGAGCGAGGAGAGAAAGGACAAGTGTTGGAGAGAAAAGGGTAGATCCACAGATGAGGAGAGACTGAAAGGGGAAGAGAAGCACAGAAGGAGTAAGGGTGGGAAACGAAAGGAATTGAGTTAACACCGCTGCCTGCCTGAGGACCACTGCAGCTGTACTAAATCTGGGGCTGTCAGGCCAACCCTCAGCAAAGCAGTGTGAGGCAAAGGAGCAGAGGAGAAAAAGAAGTGATTTGAAGAGCTGATCTCATCACTCTGGACAAGCAGGGATGGGAACCCCAAGAGCCTCTCCATCAGCAGATCAAACTTCACACAGGAAAAGTGCCTTGGGATCACCAGTCTGAACCTACCTCTTCAGAGGAGTGAAGAAAGGGACAATACAAGAGTTATTTTGTTTGTTCCCAAAAGGTTAAACCTCTTACAGGAACTGTGACTACTGCACTGCTGAGTACAGCTCAAGTCTCTGCTGTCCTCTTCCAAAGTCCCCCTTGGTCCTCCCTCGCACCTGCCTGCTCCTGGTGAATGTCTTCTCTGCTTGCACTCCCACTGCTCAGCAGTTGAACACACTCATGGTCGATGCCAAGGGAAGGAATATGAAATGTCTGACTTTCTTCTTAATGCTTCCCGAGTCAGTGAAAAGCAAGTCGAGTAAAAGCTCCAAGAAAGGGAATGCCAGTGGCAGCTCCAAGCTGCCCCCTGTCTGTTATGAGATAATCACTCTGAGGAGCAAGAAGAAGAAGATGGCAGCGGACATTTTTCCCACCAAAAAGCCGACATCCACCACCACAGTGCAACAGTACCAGCAGCAGAACCTCAACAACAACAACACCATACAGAACTGTAACTGGCAAGGACTGTACTCCACTATAAGAGAAAGGTAGGTACAACAAGCAAGCCTCTTTCTGAAACTGCTGCTCCCAACAGATTTCATCAATATTATATTCAGGCAAGATGAATTTGTGAGAGAAAAGTACATTTCCAGAAAGTTCAATAGATAATATTTGCATGTTATATTATATTTTAATTGACAGATTTATGAACAGAACCTCAATTCAATCTAAAAATGTACCACAAAACACTTGGGTAAGGTAATTACTCGTGTATATTGAGGTTTGTGTGTGTATGCGTACGTGGGTGTGAGTATGGCTGGGTGTTCCGTCTCTGCCCTGCCCTGCCCTCAATCTGCTGGGGGTACCTCGGTTTACACCCTCTCCTGCTCCTGCAGACTTTGCCGCTCTGACATAACAGTGGGAGGACAGGCACCGGGTGTGTTTGATATGCACAACAGACAGAGGCTGTTCTGTACTAAAAGCAAAATATTTACATTGGCCTATCAGTAAAAGACCCCAGCTGTCCAGAGCAAAATGTGTGTTTTTCAACCTGGCTTTGTTGTCTCTCCAGAACATCATGGGGCTGTTTACCCACCCCTGTGACATGTTCCACTACTCAATAATATATGAACGCAGCTTTATTGTTGGTCCCATTCTTTCACAGTGGGGAATTTCCATTCAGTTCATTGTCTAGTTTGCCTGTCTGTAGAAAAATGATTGAGCTTTGAAATGATGTTTGTGTTTTAGCATGGTAAGACTTTTAAATCAATAAAATGTATTTTGTCTTGCCTGAAGCATTTGGGACACTCCTGTTTTGAGAGTAACAGAAAAGATAAATATACATGTAATTTACTACTTTAGCTTAAACCTCTGCTAAAGAATAATTGCTATGAGTTTAATTATTCACAAACATATGTGTAAGTTTTCAAGAATTTCCAAGTTATGCTTTTTTTCTTCTCTTCTAAAACAAATAAAATATACACAATACATTTTCTCCACTGATTTTTTTGTTTCTTTCCCTTTCTAGAAATTCAGTAATGTTCAACAATGAGCTGATGGCAGATGTTCACTTTGTGGTGGGTCAGCCTGGAAGGACCCAGCGGCTGCCAGGACACAGAGTAAGAATTCCATCAACCAGTAAAATCACGCTAGCAGGGAAGAAACGAACAAACAAGCAATCAGCCCACCCAGCTCACTTTTTTTCAAATCATATCAGCATAAAAACAATCTTCCTCATTGCCAGCAGTAATGGAACTAAAACCCTTTGTGCTCCACTCTCACTTCTGCACCATGTGTCTTTTTGAGACAGTCCTCAATTATTTATGTAAATGAGGCTGAAGGATAGAGGCACAGAGTGAGCGAAGGAGGAAGGGATATCCTCTCCAGCAGTCGTCTCACACAAAATGGATTGCCTTTGTCTCTGCTTTAGCTCAGCTTTTCAGAGACAGCTCTGCAATTACTCAACTTTTAATCAACATGTCCAACAGCACACAGTTACAATGATACTGCATAGAGTGAGGTGCATTCAACGCTACATCTCATATACTAGAAATGCTGTTGTTCTTATTTACTTCTGATTCTTTTGAAAAAAAATTGGGATGAATCGACTATAAATAGCTATGGTTATAATAATTGGGGCAATTTTCATCTTGTTTATGCCAGTTGTAACCCTGCAGGTCGACATGACTTCTCGGTTTAATCCGCCCTCTGACCTCATTGCTTTTTCAAGATGTTCACATAAATGATTGATTAAGGTTTATAGTTGTCTAGACCATGTGCCTCATCTAAAAGCACATCATTATGTCTACTCTGCTTGAATATAATTATAACATTCACATTAAACCTGGTAAATGATATTGCGGCCATGAATTTGGCTTGGCTATCCATTCAACATCTACACTTTCCTTTTTTGTTCTTTATATGGGCCACAAATGTATGATCTATGATTTGTAGTTGGAGTGCACTTTGTATATTTATAGGAAGCAGTTATGGAAGGACATTGAGGATGACTTGACTGCCAATGGGATATAATGACAGTCAGGGCAGCTCAATCTTTATTGTGTCCATTTGGCAGGAATTCAGATTGAATTTACAAAGATAGAGGATGCAGCTAGCAGTTAAAAGTAGTAATTTATGTAAACATCTGTAAAATACAATGGGTCAAGAGGTGAGACCAATCTTATTCTAATATGCAGTTTTTATATACTCGTCTCTAAATACACAGCTTTTTCAGCTGACCTCTCTTTATGAAAAAAGGAGACTTGGATTTCATTGTGTAACAACAATAACAGCACTGTTTTGTGGGTTCATTGCAACTAAATTTTGAGAAATTCTGAGAAACTCCTTCTTTTGAGAGAATGTATACCAACCACATACCCACATACACATACTTGTGCTGCACACATACACATGGCACATACATGCACACCCAGGCCTAAAACATGAATGTACTAATTACACAATTCATAGCCTTGTATACAATTGTTATTACTGAAATGATTAGTAGCATTGTGCTGCATCTGATTTCATCACAAGTTCAGATAATTCATTAATTTCAGTAAATTGAACTTGTGTTGCACTATGCTGAGTTGTGTTATTAGGATTTCCTGTTGGTGTATTTTTATCAGAGGCAATGTTGTTTGTTATAAATCTTCCTCCCTGTCCTCAGGGGAAATAGCAACAGGCGGAGCACTGCTCATTATGTGAGAAACTCAACAGGTTCAATCACTCCAGTGATTAAAATTGAGAACTTGTTCAATATGCACCAAAGGATTTGTGTTTTTATGTAAAGAATACATGTGAAGAAATTGCATTTAGTACAATTCCTATTTCAAATTAAATTTTGCCTTTTACCAAATGTTAAGACATCATGTGGTTTTCACTGAAATCACAGATGAACTATGGCATGTTTAAATTTCTCCTTTCACTCTGTCACCTTGTTTTCTCTTCTTCTTCCAACAGTATGTTTTGGCTGTGGGCAGCTCAGTGTTTCACGCCATGTTTTATGGTGAACTGGCTGAGAACACTGATGAAATCCATATTCCAGATGTGGAACCAGCAGCATTTCTGGCAATGCTAAAGTAAGGATTCCCCTTCGTCTAAACCCATAAACAGAGTACTTTTTCAACTGGCACTGTTCTGTGATCTTATAATGCCCCTTTTAAACAAATAATGTCATCTCTATGTACATACCTGCAATTTCAATTTGATGTTAGTGAAAAAAAGGTTTGATGAAACAAGAGTATATCAAGCATCTGCTTAGCACTTTCCCTGCTAGACAAATGAAGTGTTTCGTCCTCCATCCCAGAGAAAGAATCTATAGCTGTCTATTTTCATTGTATTACACTTTCTACTTTTCATTCTGAATCACTTCATATTGTTCTCTACCTCCTCCTTGCTGTTCCTACATCATTTTTATTTATGAGTTTTGTTGTCTGTGTCCTTGCAGGTGGGCTACAATAGGTGGTAGACGAGGCTGTAGGAGGAATACTATTTTGTTGGCTGGTTTGATTAGTTTGCATAGTGATTTCACTCTTTTAAGAAGCTCATTTCATTGTTTTCCAACGAGTTTTTCAACAGATGCAGCAATGCTATTGCTAACAATACTGTAATATCAGTCAGTTTCAACCAAAATCAACAAAAAACATCAAATGAAGATATTTTTGTTTAAGTTATCATGCCCTCTGGTCTGTTTTTACAATATAATTATGTTCTTAACAAACATGTTTACACCTGTCTGTTGTCTATAAAGCTGAGAAGTTGAGAAAGTCAAATTTTTATGTCAACAGGTACATTTACTGTGATGAGATTGACCTGAGTGCTGACACAGTGTTGGCCACTCTTTATGCTGCCAAGAAGTACATTGTCCCTCATCTGGCACGTGCCTGCGTCAACTTCCTGGAGACCAGCCTGAGTGCCAAGAATGCCTGCGTGTTACTCTCTCAGAGCTGCCTGTTTGAGGAGCCAGAGCTGACACAGCGCTGCTGGGAGGTGATTGATGCCCAGGCCGAGCTGGCGTTACGCTCGGAGGGCTTCTGCGACATTGATGCCCAGACACTGGAGAGTATCCTACAGCGAGAGACACTCAATACTAAAGAGATAGTGGTATTTGAGGCGGCACTCAGCTGGGCTGAGGCTGAGTGTCAGAGACAGGAGCTCACCTCGTCGACTGATAACAAGCGTAAGGTTTTGGGCAAGGCCATGTACCTGATACGTATCCCTACGATGGCTCTGGATGATTTTGCCAATGGAGCTGCCCAGTCGGGCGTGTTGACGCTTAATGAGACCAATGACATCTTCCTGTGGTACACAGCAGCCAAGAAGCCTGAGCTGGAGTTTTTCAGCCAGCCTAGGAAGGGCCTGACACCCCAGCGCTGCCACAGATTCCAATCCTGTGCCTACCGAAGCAATCAGTGGCGTTATCGGGGCCGCTGTGACAGTATACAGTTTGCAGTGGATAAAAGAGTTTTCATCGCTGGGTTTGGACTGTATGGATCTAGTTGTGGCTCAACAGAGTACAGTGCCAAAATTGAGTTGAAACGTCAAGGAGTACTGCTGGGACAAAACCTCAGCAAATACTTCTCTGATGGTTCCAGCAACACCTTCCCAGTATGGTTTGAGTATCCAGTCCAGATCGAACCCGATACCTTCTACACTGCCAGTGTGGTTCTGGATGGGAATGAGCTGAGCTACTTTGGACAGGAAGGGATGACAGAAGTGCAGTGTGGGAAAGTGACATTTCAGTTCCAGTGCTCCTCAGATAGCACTAACGGCACTGGGGTGCAGGGGGGACAGATTCCTGAGCTCATCTTCTACGCTTGACAACCCCTGTACACACATTTGACTGGTTTTCAGGGTACTGATGGAACATAGAGAATTATCACTTTGTGCATAGTATCACTTTCTGTTATTTATTTTTGTCAAAAAAAATCTGATCTCAGACCTGTGAATGGGTGTTAATAGTTTTTATTTCAGTACTTGGTCCACTTGAGTAGGATCAGATATATGTTTTAAGATGTTGGATTGTCCAAATATGTGGATGAACAGAAGTCCTAAAATATAAAAAATATCCTGCACTAGATGTGCATGTATATATGAATATATGTAGATTCTGAAATGTATATGATGCCACAGTTGTGGCCAATGCTGGCGACAAAGATATCTTTTATGATGAATATGCTACAGTATGTTTATTATTTCTATGCTTGCATAGAAAGCACATATATAGCAGCAATACTTCACATTCTATATTCAACGATGAGCATTTCATGTGATGACTCAGTCTGACCATCAGCATTATAAAGGAAATGATAAAAGCTGTATGATACGCAATATCAACACAAAATTTCATTAGGCATTTGTATTTGAGTGGTTTTAACTGAACAGCTTTTTGATACTTTAAATCTATTAACAGGGCACTTAGACAGGGGTCTTAGATTAGGGAGCACTACATATGAGACACCTCTCTGTAGCATGTTGCTCTGCACCTACACTCATCCCAGTCACTCCAGTAAGGTTTCATTAAGATCAGTGTCATTATGTTTACAGTGGAAATTTATCTAGTAGTGATCACCATTCACTACTACACGGAAGAGTCAAATATTTCTTTGGTTTTCTATCTAAATATGTCTGCATTGCAGTGCTTACAGCATGGGCAGAACTATTCCATTTCATCTAGCGTGTCCTACTAATTGTTCTGGCTCCTTGGTTTTGTTTACAGCAAAAAGATCAATGGTTGATTCAGTGTTAGAAGCTGTTTATCTTATGGACTTTTGCATCTCTTTGTTAAAAACCCTGTGCACTCTGAACTGCTGAGCACTCCCTCCCAATGTGATCATACAGTATCAGTATTTTCAGAAGCATATCGTACATGCTACAGAATTGCACTGATGTTGGTTTGTAATTGAATTATTTATTTTGTTTTACTTGTTCTTTCTAATGAGGCCGAATTGTTTTGATTTACAGTGCTACTTAATATTTTTCCTGGTGTAGGATAAACATCCACAGGCTTGTCTGCTGATGACAATGGATGGGTAAACTGGTGTTCATGTCCTGTGTTTACGTGCTACAGTGCTGGGAGACCAACGAATGTGTATGAGATGTTGATGATGCAAATAAACAAAACAAGTGGTACATATTTGTTGTTCATCCCATCTGTAAAAAGTGATACCAGGAGATGGGGACAGATGATGCCCTTCAGCACTGCAGTGATTTACAATGCCAAGGAGAGCTGTCTGTTGATTGATGATCCCTGTCTTCATGCCACTTATACACCTTGCTTTTTGTCTGTCAAACTCCAAGTCTTTTCTGCATCTCACTGAACTACACAGCATTATACCTCCCCCTTCTTAATATCCATTTTAATAGGCTACAACTCTAAAGTATGGCTTTTTGATGCGCAATCACTTCTGCAAAGGTATGAAGACATTGACAGCGTGGCAAACAATCTCTACAATCTTAAACGTTTACAGACTGCAGCACTGAAGAATGGCTCCTTGACATGGCCATCACGTGTTTCAAATTTCAAGAAATAGAGAGAAAAGATATCACAGTCTTAATAGTCTAAAAACCCTAAAGTGTTGAATTCCCAGAATACCACACTGGGTGTTTGACCCAAGGTCGATCTTGATGTGTCTGTCTGCTGATTAAAAAAAGGCAGCAAGTCTCAAAAGAGGATTTCTACTCCTGTTGATATCTTTGTCTTAGAAGCGGTGCAGTTGTGTTGTAAATTCCAGTCACAAAAACAATGGATAAATAAAGAGGCTTTTGAGTTTTACTTTCTCTGACTGCCTAATATAAGATGAGTCATTAACTGAATCTCGAGATGAATTATGTCTCTTTGTGAACTGTATGTTCAAAAAGATAATCACTCCTGGGAGCTTATGGCAGGTACTTGATTACCAAGGCACTCAATAATGCTGAAACCAAGTTTGACAATGCAAATGAGCATGAAGCCCTTGATGAATTGAACTCAATATGTTGAGGGACTTGGTGCTTTGGTGCGATTTTTCATGATTGTGGCACTAATGTTGTAAGCAAGATCATTAATTGCACTGGAGGCGGCAGGGGACTAGAATGTGCCAGGAGTCAGGAGCAGGTCTGCTTTCAACAAACGCACAGAAACACACATATTTCTTTTGCTAATTCAAATGATCTATGGCAGAAAAATGACAATCCAGGTACACTTTACAGTAGATAGAGTTAAATGTAAAATAAATGAAGAATACAAACAACCCGCTGCAGGGTTGTGTAATAAGCATTTACGTCACCTCTGAAGCAAAAAAACAAAAAACCCAAAACTCTGAAGAGACTTTTCCTCATTTTATTCTCCCGGAACAATTGCTACTCAAGCCTATCGACCTGACAATTTTTAGTGTTGGTCACAGTCATCTCAGAAGGCAGGAGTGCTGCCAGAGGCTACCAGCTCACTGCCAGAACCATGGAAGGAACAGCTCTGTTCTTCATGGAGCACATTACCAAAAACAACTGTTGGATCAATAGGAGACTTCAATCAGCAGTTGTGTTGGCAGCTTTAATCACTTGATATTATAGAGTAGATATTAGTCCTCCAAAACCTTATATATTTAAATATATCTATCTATGTATCCACTATGTGATTATGGTATACCTAGTGATTTAATGAGAGGCAACAATTATAGCAGGGAACAATTTTAATTCTATGAATGAGGTGGAATTAAATTCAACGGGGATACAAACATGGTTAGTTATAATTAGTTTGTCAGTAAAGTAAAACACAGGAGAGGCTATGTATTACTGATGAGAAAGTCAGTGTGATAATACAATATTGTCCTCCAAATACTAAAAGTAAATGATAAATATCTCTTGCTAACTCCTATACAGTGCTGGTATCCTGTTTGATTTTACCACTAACATTTTAATATATAATTCAAAGTATTGATAGTCTTACATCTGTTTATCAGAGTATAGAGGAGGATAACATGTAATATTCATCATTAATCATAAAGGTGACTGTATATAATAGTGACACGCTTTGGAATAAACATATGGTTTAGTGGGGGAAGGGAAGATGAAAAACAGAGCCAAGGGGATGACACAGACTGGGCACATATTGCCCAAGAAAGTCTCATTGAGGGGTGAATTACTGTTCAATATGTATTAAGGAGGAAGAATTTAGTCTGACTTGAGGGAGGAACTGTGGATTACCAGTGATCAACATTCTTAATGTTCTCTATTGATTGTTCTGAGTGCAGCAGTATCTAAGAGGGATGGTGTTGTTTCCTTACTCTATGGTTAACATTCTGCACTATCACATCACTGACTACTGGGCATACTAATGTGGTTCGGGGGTTAGGATAGAAATGTCTCCTAAATCCAACTGAAAAAATATCACACAGAGGAAAAGAAAATGGTGAGTGGAACCACATTAGGTTGTTTACTGTCAAACATTGGTCTGTTCACTGCAGGCAATCACATATCCAACTTCTCAACATCCTGATCATTTCCATCCTAGCAAAATGTTAATGAATTAGTAATAGCCAAAGAGAGGAGGGAAACACAGCTGTGGGTTGTGAAGAATTCATCAAAGAAAATGATTTTAAAATGTGTTTTTTAATTCAGCAAATCTCACAGGAAATCTCAAAGCCCTTCCCCCCTAGCTCCCCTTAAACCATATGTTTTCTCTAAAGGTATACATGTATAACACACACAACATTGTTCAAAGCACAGGTTACATTACGTAGCATAGCCGTGCATTAAAGGTGCAAAAACGAACCAATAAGTGTTATGAGAGCATCTGGCAAGGACTGCTGAAGGTTACAATGAATAGCTATAATCCTGACAGATGTAACGGTATCTGAGCCCCCCACTATCCTCATTGCACTAACCTCAGCCTACTGGCAGCCAGTCATGCAGGTGCAAGGCAGGGGGTGAGAGGAGGGGGAAAGGGGGAGACAGAGGTAAGTGGCAAGTCTGGTATGACTAGTATTCAGGTAAAGCAGTCATGCCCTTGATAATTATCACATAGATTATTAGTGGACAGTCTTAGTAGCAATTAATCACACATGAGAATGGCAAAAGGTCAAAGAGTGCACATGCAAGGTGCATGTATAGGCAGGGAGAAGACAGGCGTTTGACTGATGATAGCCACCTTCGCTTCTTTGTCATCCCCATTCCCAACCCCACGGTGCTAAAGATCTGCAAAATGTAAGGGATATTATTCCAGATAATCTCCTATCCCAGAGCTGTTGTCTCCAGTCGCGTGTGGTTGGGATGCACTTCAGGTTCGAGCCTGCTATTGTGTGTCTCATTTATCTATTTATTTATTCATTGGTACCAGGCAGAGCTAAATCGTTTTAGCTCAGGCTGGGGCACTGAAAGGCCAGCTTTTATGTTAGATTAGCCTGTTTATAGCGATGTCGCTCAGCTCCAGATGGATCAATATGGCTTGGATTCCTGGAGGTAAGCGCTGCGTGTATCAGATGAATTATGATTGCTGAAAAGAGTGGAAATATGCTTTTGGTGGACAATGGAAGCTGCAGAGCGTATTCAAAGCAACCAAACATACAGACAACATAGTGACAGAGCATCGGCAACACACTGGAAGTAAATTATATTACCTTTCAATGGTGCCTAGGTAAATACACTGTTTACATAATTGTGTTTGTAATATAAAATGTGATCCCAGAAGGTATATGAATGCTGCACTCAGGCAAAAAGTAGTTCTTTCAGGCGCTCTGAAAGCTGAATTTGTTGGTGATGCATTATGCTAATCAAGCTATTTATTCCCACAACTATGGTCTTGTATACCTGTCACCCACAGCCATTACGGCAAGGTTTGATCAAAACCTTGAATGTTGGCCGCTTCACCCTGAGAGAGGTGATGAGGGCTGAGCATGTTACTTTTTGTATGTGCTCTAGAACCTATTTTCATACTGGAGCATGTCCTCTAAGGCAGCTCCATGGCTTTGATAGTATGGAGTCAGAGGGCCCTTCTTTCCCCAGGGTCTGATATAATGAGAGTGAGCTTACTAAACATGATCTGCGGTTCCCTCAAATAAGCTACTTGAAACAGCTCGAGCCTGCAACAGTGCAACAAACAGAGCTGATTCATTTGTACACATGCTCTCGCACTCTCTCTCTCTCTCTCTCTCTCTCTCTCTCTCTCTCTCTCTCTCTCTCTCTCTCTCTCTCTCTCTGTCTCTCTCTCTCCAGTGTTTTGGGTGGGGGTAGGCTACATTCGCAGTGGGAT
>JAVQJL010011188.1:0-15145 GCA_036024295.1 Nannoperca obscura
TAACAAGTGGAAATGACAAACATTATTAAACATATAATGTAACATGCGGGATCTTCATAAGCTTTGTAAACTGGTGCACGGAGAAAAGTGTATTTCTGTTTGTTTCTCACCATGGTGAACGTGTCTTCTTCTGTGTCAGCGTCGTTGCTCGTCCTCAGGTCCACCGGGACATCGTGTATACGCGATAACATCTTAGCTGCTGCGTTTCTCTTGGCCAGCTTCTTGGAAGTTCCACTACCTGGACAGGAAAAGGAGACTGAGTAATGTTGAGTAATGTTGCAAAAATAATGACCAAAGATGATGAGTGTGACTTGCTGTTATTTATTCAGTAAGACTTTGATAAGCATAAGCAACCAGAAAAGTTGTCTTTTAATCTACACCCTGTTTTCTATCAGCATTAGTGCTTAAATACTTAATCACAGGCAAACTTGTATTTATAAGAACAGTGTACATGCAGTGTACATTTTTTTTATTTTTATAAATAACATGAAAAAATATATTTTTTACGTTATTGTTTTATGTTATGCCAGAGACAAAACCTGTATATACACACAGCACTATCTCAAAGAATAAAACATTATGCATTTTACCGATTTCGACAAATCTCTCGACTCTGCAGGTCATGGTGAACTCTTTGCGGTGCGCTGGGCCAGACTCCTGGGTCACTGTGTACTCGGGCAAACGCCATCCTTTCTGCACCACCAACTCCTGCCAGAGAAGTACAGAGGTGAATACTTAGAAAAACAACAAGGCATGCGATTATAAATAATGCACATAATGTTAATATTGCAAAACTGGGAGGGACTGACTAAGCAATGAAAGCATATTAGTAGACAGCCAAGTAGCAAAATAAAACCTTAAACTACAGTCGTTCTCTTTGTTTATTCACCTGCAGCGCTCCTACGGGGTTACATTCAGACTGCTGAGAACTTCCTGAGGCCTTCATCTCTGACTGGGAGCTAGAGGGAAGACGAGATAAAACAAACACAGAAGAGGAAGTCATGAAACCACGCAGACCTCTAGGACACATTTGTTCAATGCTTTGACAAGACATTAGATATTTGGAGAATACTGAGATGTAATATTGGCTGACGTCAGCTGATGCTGGTTCTGCATGTGGCTGCCCATGTATCATTTTAACTTCAGAGCCAGTGTAAAGAAATAAAAAAACTAAATAGGAAACAGACCTGTCTCCATCAGTAGACACGTCAACCCCAATAAACCCGTCTACTCCAACACCAACTCCAGCGGGACCTCCAAGGCCTCCCTTGAGCATCTTCAGAGCAGCCTCGGCTGCTTTGTGCTTGGCTGCCTTCTTGCTGGGCCCTTGGCCGGTGCAGCTGATCTCTCCGACGGAGACGCGGAACGTGAAGTTTGGCTGATGGGCCTGTCCCTCGGCCTTCAGCAGGTCGTACACTGGGGTCTTACCTATCCGCGTTCCATACTCCTGCAGCAGACTGATGGGCGTCTTTCCGGGATTCACAGCCAGCATTTGCTCAATACTAAACAAAAGAAAAACCCAGCATGAGAAGGACGTTTATGCAACTGTTGATTCATTTAAAAGGGGCTTTAAAAGATTATGTAATTCAAACATTTGAAGAAACTATTTACAGATCTATTCTATTGAATGCTACCATTACTGCTGTGAACTGAGGCTAGTCTAATTAAACGATCGTTTCCCCTAAATAACTAAATGTTTTGTGATATCCAAGTCACCACAACAATAACATTTGAAATGGCATTAATGAAAAACTTTGAAAAACTCAACTGCAATGTGTCTTTCCAGACACAATGACCAGCTTACTCAAATCCAAACTCAATGTTAAAGTAACCATAAACTAAAATTCCCTTTACCTCCTTTGTACCAAGAGAAATCTCAGCAGTGGATAACTAACACTTAAGCAAATAAAATCAAAAACTATCAGCATGACTACATAGCATGAGGACTGATTTAAGATGAACTCACACAATTATAATTTGTCAAATATGATTATTTCATTTATACAGAAAACTAAAGCATGTGAGAACAATATGCAAAACAATCCTATTTCAAAAAAGGAAACACCTAAAAATGTCTTTGCAATCAGACCTGCATAGCAGCACATACAGTCAGAATGCAGAGTAATACAACAGTCCTGCAATAAATCCTCCCTTCAAGGAGGTTGTAATGTTCCGTTTTAGTTCTAAAGAGGTGGTGATTGTGTTACTGACAGGTGTTTCGATTATTTTGTCCACCACATTTATATCAATGAGGGTGGGATAAACAACCAAAATACTTCTCTGCATAAATTTGAACTAGGTGTACACCATAAACTATAATCAAAACAGCTTACTGCTTAAAGTTTGTGTTTGTTTTCTATATGGGGCTGTGAACACAAGTAACAGTGTTATAAAGTGTCATATCAATAAAGTTTATTTTAAATATGCCCAAAAATCATGTACGGGTCTCCAGGTCCAACCAGCAAATTATTAAGCACACAGCTCATAACACGCGGAACCAAAATGGGTCATACCTGTCTAGATGGAAGTTTAATTAATGACAGTAAATTAAGGTTGACAACGGTATGTCTTTTCGTCACACATCTGGCACTTTATTCTGAAGCCATGAGTCAAGTTTAGACCAACGAAATGTCGGCGTGTCAGCCAGAATAAAAACCAGTAGCTTTGTTGTGGCAGACAATCATAAATACTAATAAAAGGATGTCATTATCGGAGTGGCCCCGCCGCTAGCCACTGTGCTATGCTAGCTTAGCTTCGGTGCGGCTTTCACCTGGAGCACCCGGAGTTTCTCTTCCAGCTGTCCGATGCTGTCTCGTCGTTCATTCCCTATTTCACGCAGACAGAGCCAATCGGTTTCGGATGATTAATCCCCCCACCAAACACTTGATTTCATTTGCCGGTATTTTCCCAGACAGATAATAAAGCAACGACATGTGAAGAGCAGACGAAGCCCCCTTTCGCCCCGACAGATGTACAGAAATCCTTTTGGAGCACAAATATGACGTATGACAGATGCCCGCGAAACTCGAATTCTCATTGGTCCGTACACGCTTCGGGTTGGTTTGTTTTGAACACCGGAAAACACCGACGCGGTGAGTTTCTCGTAACAGCGAGGCAAAAGGTACAAAGTATTTAGGTACTTATGAGCAGCGACATCATGGACGATTGCTTCATCACAACAAATACAGGTGCATCGTACTTTAAACAGAATGGAAACTTTGCAGTGGTGGAAAAAGTACTGTCACAATGTAAAATACTTAATTTGCATAGTAAAGTAGAAGTCGTCTCTTAAAAAGTATGCAAAAAGTAGAAATAAATGAAGTTAGAATGCACTTACCTAGCTAGTACAATGGAATGAACTCATTTAACGTAAATAGAGTACCAAAAAGAAAAGGTCTATGTTAAATCTGAACATTATTAACGTTAGCGCAGGTACTGCTGCATTAAAGACACAGGAAACGCACTTAACGAATGCTTTTTGCAGCTAGCTAGCCAGCCAGCTAGCTTAAAAATCTTAAATCTGGAAAGAGTACGAGAAAATGTAAGTAGGCTACTCAAGTGAAGTGGCAGTGCCAACTGTACCTGAGTAAATGTTAGTTGTTTCTGCCTCGTTTTGTTCTGCGTGTGAGCAAGTAATTATTAAGAGAGCATTTGTTTTGCTTGAGAACTTTCATTGCATTCTGGCTCTCTGTGCTGTAACTTGCTATGACTATAGGAACCAGAAGAGAGCGACAGTCAGTCACTGATCTGCCCGTCTTACAAGCCTCTCTGTCGGGGCTTTATTGGTACTTTGGGGCCTTTGGTTCTTCTTCTTGAGGTTGTATGGCGGTTGGCAAACAACGTTATGGTGCATTACCGCCATCAACTGGTATGGCGTGTGGATCTTGATCTAAATGTACAGCTAGTTACAAAAACACAAGACAAAAAGAAAATTCTTCTACACTTTTCCCTAGAGTTTCTTTGTAAATATTCCATAAATCAAATGTTTACTTTATTTCTTTAAGGTTCAGTATCAGTTTCCTTCTCTCAGGCTCATATGTTGGACAGTGAATCATAACGTGCTCTACGGTTTGTTGTTATAAAAATATAAACTACAGAACCAACAACTCTAATTTTGGTGAAGTTTCTTTGCTTAGTTTGGACCCCTCTGGAGTTGTGCTCTGCAGAGCCTTAAAATCCTTTGGACCCACAAGTTCAGAACCTCCTGCCCAACTAATGTAGCAGCACTTCCATAAAATATTTCAGTACATTTTCCACCTTTCCATCATTTCCTTTATTTCTGCTGTGGCTCGACAATTAATGCCACGATGGTTTGCTCGTAAACCCCTGCTGGCCATCGCTGAAATAGGGCTTGCGCTCTGATGGCTTCATTCACTGGCATTAGTTTGTCAGTGTGGATAAGCACATTTTGCCAAGTGCAACACAAAGTGAACTGGCCATGACAATGAGTAAAGTTGTCTCCCATTTGAACTCCCAAACCTACAATCAAAGCACCATGATTTATCTGTGACCAAAACTACACCCCTCTTACTCATTATTCTTACTTTGAGTGTTAATTTGCTTTGTTCGCTGGGCTTTCATTTGTCAGTTGAAAGCCCTAATTTATTGACCTATAACGTGATAATGGAAGTGCTTTTAATGAGCCTGTGGTTAAATCACTGACTGAATGAGATCAGAAATGAGTACCATCTTTGCAGTTACAGTACATCCAAAATGTATGCTGCACACATAGACACAAACACACTTTCCTTTTCCCCGTCTTGGCCTGGTGCATTAGTATGTGTGGTTATTTGGTTGCCAAAATCATCAGTAGATATCTTCAAGCATGGAGCTGTACGAATGCTCTTTTTCCCTCCTTCCACAATGATGTGTTTCCTTTTTTGTGTGTGTTTTGATCCCTCTCTTGCGGCCAAGCTGTGCTGTGGTGAGGCGCGGGTTCGAGTGGCGCTCCTGTGTTATTTTTGGCAGCAGCAGTGGTTGGTGGCTGTTGAGGAGAGAGGAGACAGAAGGGGGATAGCATGAAGCCCAAAAAACCGAGGCTGTTTAAGGGATTTCTGTCTGAAGGAATTGCTTTGTAATGATCAGAGACTCATTACGGATGTGTGTGCGTGTGTGCATGAGTACACGCACACACACACACACACACACACACACACACAGAAAAAGGCTGGCATGCACATTCATTCATTTAACACTTCACAAACACCTCATATACATGTTCTCATTCACAGACCACACACTCAGAGCTGCTAAATTGCTTAACATGTGAAATGCATTTTTTTTTTTTTAAATATACAATCCATGTCTGATGGAACCCACATTTAAATCTATCAGCAAATTTAAATATTTAGCCTTATTTACTTTTCAAACGTACTCTGTTCCTGTCACATGGGAACTATTTCTTTTCTGTCAACCACTTTGGTGAGGCTCTCTCTCCTCTGTGGGAGTCAGTCGGAGACATGCCGCCTGCACAGGCAACATGCAGTGTCAGACATTCACACTCCTCCCTCTGCGCTTCTGAAAACACCATTTGAAAAAGATTTTCTCCGACTCTATTCTTGGCCTCGGATCAAGAGAGCGTTATTACTCTACTTTATTTATTTATATATTGTGGTGGCGATGTGTGTGAACGTATGCGTGCGTGAATGTATGCGTGTGCGTGCGGGTGAGTGATATGTAATTGTGTATGTATGTGTGTTAACCCACAAAGATATTTCAATTTCTTCAGAATATTAAATAAACATGCAGCAGCAGCTTCAGTGAAGCGCTGCCTGCCAGTGGGTTTTGGGTTGGATGGGTGGCGGTGCTGGTGGTGAAGGGGGAGAGGGGGTTTGTGGCCGTGGCTCTCGGGGGGTGAGGCAGCTCATGGTCAGGGCCCCCGCCGGACACACTGGCGCCTCGCGCTGGAGGACTTCTGAACCACCACACTCCTCCACCAAAACCCTGCCAACCCTGGCTCCCTGCTCCCGCTTCCAACCCAAATCACTCAGTTCTTTTTCTGCATTTTGACTCTCTCTCTCTCTCTGTGTGTGTGTCTGTCTTACTGTCTCTCTCTCTTCTCCCTCCTCCCCTCTCCTCTCCTGACTCTTTTTCCTTCTTCAGTTTCCTCATTCAGTTGATCCAAATCCAGATTAATTTGCTATTTGGCCGCTTTCTCTTTTCTCACTTCCCGCTTGTACTTTTAGTGGCAGGTCTTTCTGATTGTGTTGTCTCTACCTTCTCTCCTGAGGATTTTGTGTTTTTACGTATCCGCCACCCCTTTTCTGCACTGTCTCTCTCAAATCTCTTCACTTAAAATGTTCCAAGGAAGTATTTAGTGGCTTGAACTTAAAAAAAAAAAAAAGCAACAGGAATGGTTTGGGCTGTATGTCAGTCAGAATACCATCAAGATAGTAAGCATTTTCAGAAGGAAAGAACAGTTTATGGGCGCTCTAGATATTTGTAAGGGTATTAGGTTAAAATTGGCCAAATGTTTTTCCAACCATCTCCAGGAGATATAGGATTATTCTTCTTGCCTATGAAAAAAAACTGCACTGTGGCCAAAATGAAGTAAACCAGCTTTACTATATGTATGTGCTCTCACTATAGTCCTCTTAAGTGACCTTAAATCTGAAATCTGTTTGTAAAAATAATTTCTCATGATCTGTAAATATGCATTCATGTTACAGGATGAGAAATACTTGTGATTACTGATAAAGTGCCAAAGCATGTACTTTATTCATGCCTTATGGGAAAATGTGGTCATTCAAAAAAAAAAAAAATCTACTGCTGCATATAATTGAATTATGGATGTTAAACATGTTAAGTAGAGTGGACATGTCTTTACGTGTCACACATGCAATTTTCTTAACTTAATTCTTCCCTGGAAGCAATTTGTCATCCGGAGGCCATTAAATGGGAAGCGTATTATCTTTTTAAAGGGGCACAGAGTCACCCACAACCCTCCCACAGTCCCTATAAAGAAAACGGCTTAATTTAGTGCCGCATTTGGTGCATTGGGCAGTAGGGGGGGACTCCCTTTAAACTTTAAAGGCAGTTCCAGGCTAGAAGAGGCTGTGCATGTTGTACAGTTTGAGTTGGAAATATGAAAAGCACTCCCAAGTTTGATGATGCAGGGCACACAGGGTGCTGTTTGCTTTGTCAATCATCACCGACGTGATAATGACTCAGTGAGGAGAGATTGACAGGAGTGCTGTAAAATACAAGACTGTTGCATCGGGAGGACTCAAAGGCGTTTTGCCACAATGTGTATGAGTTTACGGCATAAAAAAAAAAGAAAAGAACTTAATCACAGAGACACGTCTGTCGTGCTGCTTTGTAACTTGTAGTGCTGTTTCCGTTCCTGACAAATGGCTAAAAATGATAAGCACAGACTTAATCTGCAAGATAGCACGACCTTTTTACCTCTTGTCCTCTCTTATCTCTTATGTTTTCCTCTTCCACCCCTGCTTTATGGAGCCTGAGTGACCTCTTCTTCTCTCCAGGTCATGTTATGGTTCACTCAGGTCAGTTTACCTTTCCCCTTTACCAAAAAGCCTTATCTTGTTTTTCCTTATGGCCTGACTGCTGAGCCTCTGGGCATGCTGACATTCTTTTCCCTTTCTCCCCCCGCTCTGCCACAGAAACCCAGTCACACCTGCAGACACCTGTGCTTTTGTCCTGCTTTATGCCTCCCACAAACCCCCAACCCCCCCTGCCCGCCCCGCACTCATCAGTAGGGTTTAGTGCCTGTGGCCATGTCGGAGCACAGTCCATTGTTTTACGTGGCTATTCAGTTAGGAGCAGATAATAATAGGAAAAGGAGATTCATTAGCATTTTGTTCAACACATCGTGGTGAGTAAATGAGACGGAATGTCAGAATGCGGAAACTCCCTGGAGGAGCAATTCATTAAGCAGAAGTTTATGTAACTCATCAAGTCTTATGGCTAAACTAAACACTGCTTGAGTGAGTGTTTTAAAATTGCTTCTTCGTGTTGGTTGGGTGAGAAATGGGCTGTGTGATTGCTCTAACAGGTGTGTCTGGGATCCACTGGAATAACCTTTTTATTCCTAACAAGCCTGCAGTGATTTGATTCTGTAAATGGAGTACAGGGGCACGAGTGGGCAAACCATGTGGGACAGACTGTCCAGCTTCTTCTTTTTTTGCCCGCGTGTCACTCCATGTACATTTTTCCTTTTTTATGGCCTTATTTGAAGCAACACTTAATGTTTCCTGGCTTTCTAAATAAAAGAAGTAAAAATAAAGTTAAGGCTACAGTATGCCACCACTGCTGCTGAGGGAGTGTATTTTAAAAAGGCAGAAAATACAAGTAGCAGCAGAGGTTTTAAAAGCCACTGACCATCTTTTTAACCCCCACCCCCACCCACCCTCACCCGCCGGCCTGACACACCCTACTCTTACCCCATTCTCCCTGTTTGCCTTTTATGTTGTGGACTCGACCGTGCGCCCACTTCAGACCACCATAAACATGTCGGCCCCTGATGACAGAGTCGGCCCCGGGACATTTTATATAAATTGACCTCAACTACAGCTCATTAGAAGCCCTAAATTGGAACCATGCAGCCTGGGAAGTGTAAATGTTACAACAGGAGAGTCAGTAGCTTCAGGGGGGTTCCAGCTGCAGGGCTCCACCTATGAAACTCTTTACTTTAATATAAAAAAAAATGTTGTTAACCCTTTGAGTTTTTCTTAAAATTGTGTAGTTTAGAAAGATGATTTCAACCGTCACCTGTTACCAACATTATGGTCATTAACATGTTCTAAGGATTCCCACTCTTTGAATAATTCTTTGTCTGGCGGAATTATACTACACATCTGTTGCAGGCTTCATTTAAGTCTTTCCCGAGGCTCTCTCTCTCTTTTAATGCAGAGTCCACCCACCTCAAGTATTTTTATTAGTCTGCAGTATAGCCTGAATGACCTGACAGAAAACCGGACAGAAAAACACTCAAGTGCCACTTGTCGTGACTTTAACTCTTGCACGAACGCAAGAAAATGCCATCTAGCAGCATGGTCTCAAACTACAGACATTTGACGGTAAAATATACTCGATGGTCAGCCCAGCTTTTGGATGTTTTCGTCCTGTGCCCTGCCTTAATTGGGGTCCTTTGTTCGACCGCCTCCCTCAATAAACAATACAACCACAGCTCCCCTGTCCTAATCCCCTCTCCTCCTCTCTACTGACTTTGCTGGAGCATCGCTCTCAGTAATTACCCCTCTCAAGCTGGAGAGTGGAGTAATTGTCTTGAGTGTAACTACAGTGGCTCTCTGAAAGGGGGTCATTGTGTGGAGTTAAGACTTCACTTCAGTGGACGGCTTTGTTTGTGCTGCAAAAGATAATGAAAGTATTTGGTTGGCCATGGTGAGGTGGAAATAGAGGAAGATATGAAAAGAACGACAGTGAGTGAGGAGAAGTGGGGGTTTTTTGTATTTTAAAACACCGTTGCATACAAATAACACCAGCGCAGAACAATGCATTCGAAATGTCTTTACTTTTAAAAGCACCAAAATTGTCACGATCCAACGCCATGACTTTTACAACATGTTCACCTTTACGAGGTTTAATGCTTTATCACTATTTACAGTCTCTTATACACTCATTTCACAAGAAATCAGAAAACAGTGGTAGTTCAATTCTACCATGAGTAACAACAAATGAAGCTCTAACGTTTAGGTTCCTTTTAACTGATGCAACATAGAGACTTCTCTTTAAGGAAAGCCAAACTAAATATAGAAAATACATAAAAAAAGTACAAAAATAGCACACCTAACAATATCTATATACTGTTGTAAATATATAGTATGTACAAACAAGGAGAAGCCCTTATTAATCATTACTTTGTCAGGTGTGGAAGACTTCACAATTAAAAAGATTATATAGAAATAGTTTACACGCACATCTAACAAGATCTATAAATAAATCTTTAACATTATAGCCCCAAACTCCATGTTATAACTAATAAATAAGGAAAGAAATCTTAATTTAATGCATTTTATTTTATTTTTTGGCCAACTTCAACCATCTTGCATTATTTCAGGCATTATATTTCCTGCAGGGTGCAAGATAATCTTCCACGTGTATAATTTAAGACATAAATTAGATTATTTATGTAAATATGAAATTAAATTAGACATAGTAAGAAGCAAACAGCAAACAAAATTGAAATGCAAAACCATTAACATCAAAATGTCTTTGGCAATATGAAGCAGTAAGTAAGACTGCCCATTGATTGTTTCAAGAATAATGAATAAGTATCAAAGTACAGCTGTAAATCAGATTTTTCTTTAGGCATGCAATGCTTCATCAACTTCATCGTTCCTAACCATAAGTCTCCTCCTAAAACTACTTTCCTTTTGCGGGTTCAGAGCTCTTTTCCTTCTGCTTTTGTAGATTAAATTTCCCCAGTGGTTTGTCTCATTTGAAAGGCAGAAAATGTCTATAGGCTACAAAATGTGTGCATGAGCGTGTTTACTTGTATGTGTGTGTGTGTGTGTGTGGGTGCATGGCATGCATAGATGCATTATATATGCTTGCACATCTGCTCAGTTATTTCTATGCATGTTTATGTGCACATAAACATGTTCATGTATACGTCCTTGCTTGGTCGCTCTGCATACATTTGTGCATTGGTTTGCAGGTGTGCTCATACTTGCGTGTCTGTGTGTGTGCGTGTGTGTGTGGTCCAGAGAACATGAAGTATTTGCTACCTGCAACATGCTCAGTCACTTATCATATCAAGTCTTTTCAAACATGGTGTGATATCCTTTGAATGTCTTGAAACAAAACAATGTCTCTTTTTTATGTAAAAGGTGAATTTGTCACCATAAAAAAACAAACCCACCACGTCTCAAAATAGCACTAGATAGAAGACTTAATGAAGTTAGATCTCCAACAGTCCACTGCTGTTCTCCACTCCATTAGGTGTGTTAGTCTTCTCATCTCCGTTGGTGATTTGGTCAGTGACAGGATTGGTGGGTACAGCGCTGGCGTTGAGCTCTGTGGTCTCTTCACTCCGAGGATCTGCGTCTCCCTCCACAGCTCCAGCTTTCCCCTGCATCGCAGAGTCCGCATGGGTCTTCTGGTGCTTCGAGAGGTGGTCGCTACGCGTGAAACGCTTGTTGCACAGTAGACAGGTGAACTTCTTCTCCCGCGTGTGGGTGCGCACGTGCCTCTCCAGTTCATCCGAGCGGGTGAAGCGCTTCCCGCAGAACAGCCAGTTGCAAACAAAGGGCCGCTCGCCAGTGTGCCAGCGCAGGTGGGCTTTGAGGTGGGAGGCCTTGCCGTAGACCTTCCCGCAGCCTGGGATGTGGCAGCTGTGGACCGGCTTCTTCCTCAGGGACGCAGCCGAGGCCCCCAGCCTCTCCAGCTCCTGGCAGTTGGGGCAGTCGCATGAGGACCTGGTGGGCGCACCCCCTCCACTGTAGCCCCCTGATCCCCTAGCAGGCTTCAGGCCCATGGGACTCTCAATCAGCCCGGCACTTTGCACAGGCTTGGGCTTGTACATGTCCTGGGGCAGCATGTGCTGGGAGGGCTGGAGGAGGTGTGAGGAGGAGCCCAGTCCCACAGAAGGGTAAGGAGCTGGGTTGAGTGATGTAAAGTCGGTGCTGTAACTGGGCAGCTGCGGGCTGAGGGAGGCCTGGGGTGCTACAGGCTGCAGGGAGGCCTGGAGACCTCCGTCCGCCTGGGGCTGGGTTGCGGACAGCCAGTTGGAGTTGGGGTGGACATCCCACCAGGAGGACGTGGCATTCGCTGGAGCAGCAGTAATGCCAGGGTGGATACCGGCTTTATACCAGGAGCCATAGGGGTGCGTCATGTCCAGTGAGGTATAGACACTGGTGAGGCAGTCAGCCGTAGCGTGGGCCTTGGATACTAAAAGAGACGGATCCTGGGAGACGGAAGTTTGGAAGGAGTGGGAGAAAGGGTTATATTCTGAAGTGTAGCCTCCGGCTGAAGGAGGGGGGCTTCCAGTGGGGGTAAGCAGCCCGCCGCCTCCTCCTCCAGCTGTGGTGAAGGAGCCAGTGTAGGAGTCCGCCAGGCCACTGCCGTCTGCGGTCCGCCCGTTCTTAGCTGTCTGAAGGTCAGAGGTCATGTTGTAGGACTTCTTTATTGGAGTGGTGCTGCCGGTCTTACCGGGTGTAGCTGAATCCCTGATGGGGCTTGTGCTGCCAAACTTGTTACAGGTAGCAGTTAACATAGCCAGAGGACTGGAGCCATAGCGTGCGTCTTCCTGGGGAGGAGGAGACAAGGGAGAAAATGAGACTGTCTGTCTGCAGGAAATGGCTGCTTGCTGCTGCTGCTGCTTCTGTCAGTGTCAACTCTAATAAAAAACGTATGTCTGACTGCCACCGCTGGCTTTTCCTGCTCTCTTGGTTTTCAGAGTGGTCAGGACAATTTCAAGCAGTGAATGTTCATGCTCGTGTAGGTCCTGCTCAGCTCAGCAAACGAGGTTTCACTTAAACCACTATCTACAAGCTATTCTCAATGTTGCACTCACTTTTGCTGTAAAGTCTTGTCTTCACAGTCTCCTACAGAAACATACATTCTTACATGTAAGAATGTGTAGGCGCTGTACTATTACTTGTAACTGTATCTCACTTATAGCAGGCACAGATATCCTGTCAGACATGTTTTTTTTACTTCCTCTAACAGTCACCGTGGCATTGAAGATGTAAGACAAGCTGATGGTACATTGCGTCACAACGGTCTCACCATTGTTCCGTTTACTTTTCTTACAGATTTGTATGCACATGTGATTTCATGTAAACATTCAGAATCTCCATTTGCCCTTTTAGAAACCAAGTTTCACTTTACGTAAATATATCATTTATGGAATGCTTTTCTAGTATTTCCCTTTTCCATGCGGCAGGTAACTAACACCATAGAACAACATATCAGAGGTCTTTCTTTCTACTGCGGCCGCACACGGAACATGTGGATATAACTAAAGAAAAATCACTATTATGTTCCTATAATATTTATATAGAACTTTACAGTGTTTCTGCAACATATGTACGTAATGGTGAGTTTACTGATGTTAGTGTACTTTACCCGCTGTGGTGTTATTTGTGATAATTCTATGGGGAATAAATATGTCGTGAACTTGTCTTTTTCTGCACTTCAGATCTTTTAAATCCTGTAGCCTATAACTTTGGCTCAAATATGATCATAACTTTAAGACACGTGACCATGCCTCCTCCATTCAGACTGACTCTCCATTCAGAGGTGGTTAGTGGTTATCTCCTTCTCTTCCAGCAAGCCCCCGGGGTCAGCCAAGTCTTCAGGTTAATAATGTTTCATCACAGACTTTAAGGTCTCTTATCACTCCCACAGTGCCTGCTGTCGTCCTAATTTCCCTGCTCCGTCCACTGACAGCTGTACAGCTTGTCATGGTCGTGTGCGATAACTTGCTGTCAGATTATAATTCTCTCCTTAAGGAAATGTAAATCCTATAGGCTTATGATGAACCCGAGGTTGAGCTGTGAGTAGTAGATTTTGATGGTACTGAGCCAAACTCTTGTCAGCAGCTCAGCTCACCATTAAGAGCTTTCCTCATTAATGCACATTGTGATTTTCATCATCCTGTTAAGTCACCGATTTATATTCATTCTGTCATATATTATTCTTAAAAATACAATACCTTCAAACCAAACTGTTCTGGGTTTCCTCACTTACAACTGCATGACTTCAATATAAACTCTGGGATTTCAAAAAAAACAAAAAAAATTCATATGGAAGAAAACAAAAGAGAAGAAGAAAAATCTACTTACAATTACATTCCCTACCTCCAGAATAGATGCGGCCATCCCTGAGAAACTAAATCCTAAGGAAGCTGAGGGGAGCGGGAGAAGCGTAGCTCTGAGTCCCGGGACAGTTTGGAAGAAGTTGGGCAGTAACTAACGCGGGGAAGTGTTTTGAGGCACGAGGAGCCCGCCTCCCCACCCCCTAATTACAGGCTGTGGACTCTTTGAAGACTCGCTAAGAGGCAATAAAAACCGGAGAACGGACGGAGATTGGTGGACGGAAAGAGGACATCCCACCTCCCCAAACGGAGAGCGTCGAATCATTTTTCAAGATAAATGCATGAATGGGTTGCTCATCAATCACCGTGTGGACATTATTTCAATTTCACTTGCATTATTTATTTTTTTTCCACTGGGATTAGTCCAGTGGAGTCTGAGGGAAAGGGCCACAGTTGCACATCGTCTCAGAGAATTAAGACTATCTCGCCGGGTTTCTCCAGAAAGATAACACATTTAGACGCGCTGTGAAGTGTGTTCATGCTCATTAGACACACTGCTGTAAATAAGAAGTGAAAACCCGACTCAAGCTTGCTTTTCCACCAAGAGAGGAAAAACAACAAAAGAACACGTAGCCTCGGCCTGCGCAACATAAATCACACCCAAAAAAAAAAATTAGGCTGACCGAGTCTGTGGTTTCCATCCGAGATTTTATTATTCTGGTTTCAACCCTCTCTCTGTTTCCAATGTTCTTAAATGCAGTTAACTGCCTTTTTAGACATTAACTGCGGTGGTTAAAGAGAGTGAACAACAGAGACAAGCGAAGAAGAAAAAGGATCGAGTCATTAAATAAAATAAAGAAGAGATTATCACATCAAATTAAATGAATTCAAACGGAGAGTTCACGAGCAGGAGGCCCGCGCGCGCGCGTGTGTGTGTGTGTGTGTGCCCCCCGCACGCCAGAAAAAAAATGTTTTCTCAAGTAAGACGTTTGATTAAAAAAAAAAAAAAAGAGGAAGGAATGAAAGAGGAAAGCTGACATAATGTTTGAAAATGTTAAATCATAAAGTCTTGCCAAAGTGGTATTTCAAAAATCCCCCAAATTACCTTCTGTCATTACTGATATTCGAGTCTGGGATAAAAATCTTTAAGTGGAAAATATGAAAATGTGTTTTGGCCTCATTTAGCTGACTGACCAATTTAAAGTCGTGTCCCCAAACTGCTGCATGACTATAAAAAATATATTATTTTTCTTAAATACAAATTAGTTCCGTTAAACAGTGCAGTATGACAAAGTGTTGCTCTTTTTTTATTGGCTGACACATTTTTATTATAAAATGTTACATTTTCATATATCAAATATTCATACACATCACAGTAGAAACAAACAAGCATGTGTAAGTTAC
>JAVQJL010011191.1:0-32545 GCA_036024295.1 Nannoperca obscura
TATATATATATATATATATATATATATATATATATATATATATATATATATATATGTAACATAACAGTATGTTAATATTTAATTTCATTATTTCTTAATCTTGGTGCAAATCATAATTACTTTGAGAAATACCAATGCTCATAAATAATGCTCAGAGACCCTGTCAGCTTCCTCGATCACACTGCGCTTTCATCATCCCACTGAGGAACTCAAACCCTCTGCGCCAAATCTTATAGGCGTATTGGTTAATTCAATCCGATGCTCTAAATTACTGCAAAAAATTGTTTCAGAGCAATTTACCAACAGGTTCAGAAGGCTGGCATAATGAAGGGAACGTGGAAAAGTTTCAACTTATTTTCAGCCACACAGTGAAAACAATAACCCCTCTGGCTAGCTTCTTAATTAAAAATCTGGCCTGAGAGAGCTTATTTTTTCTACGTGGTCTGGTGAGCTAACTGGCTTACAAGTTTACAAATTAAGGTACCATGTGGCTGCCATTGTTAATATTCAAAGACTTTTCTGTATACCCTCCCTTGCCAGACTACCCACAGTGCACTGCTGCTTTGAATATCTAAATAGTACCACTCACAGACCTGCTTCATTTCATGATAGGTCTGTAGTTTCATGTCATGATTAAATAAAACTACTCCAAATTGATATCCTGTCAATTTGTAAAAGAACACGGCTCTTTGCACCTAAAGACCAAAATGATGTGATGAGAACAGTGGCCCTGAATTGACGCACTTTATAGGATGGAGCCAGTTAAGTAGAAGAGATGAGTGTACGGACAGACATGGAAACTAAAAATTACTGAATTACTTACCCTTTCTGGAGCGAAGTTGAACTGACTCATAGAATAATTGAAAACATGCAATGCAGGTTTTGATGTACTATGTGGCGTGACTTACTGTTTACTTTCCAATGAAGCTTTGTGATTCAGAAAGGTCCACTCCTCCAACTGAGTCGGCCTGCAACTCATACTGTAGCAGTGGGGGGTAACAAGCTGTAAGGGATAATCAGTGCTGATTCATCACAGCTCACCTCCCAATTTGCAGAATATTTCCAAATTTGTCTATTCTTTCATCTTTTTAATGTCTTGTATGCACTTGTGGGGGCATTGGTGAAATACATGTGGTGGTTATTACTAGCATCACAAGGCCTGGCAGGGACATGAAGGGAGCTTTTATAAATAAAATGGGGGGGGGGGTGCATTCTTATGTGTGCATGTAAAAACTAAATCAACAAAAAGAGAGAAAACCAGACATAATACTGTACTGTACAGTGTGTTAATACTGTCATTCAATGCATAGCCCTATACACATACATACTAAATGCTCTTGTAGAATGATTACAAAACAGAAACATAATTCAAATATTTTAGTTCCTTCTGTTTCTACAGAAGTGATTACAGAAGTTATTACCTTGGTTAAAATTCATGGTGATTTGAAGCAAAAAAAATGTATTATTATTATTATTGTTGTTATTAACAACAATATAGAAATTGTGATCTTACAAAATACATGTAAATTAGTGGTCTTATTGAACAGTCAAAAGAGACAATGTAATTGTTGAAACAAAAGGCCGCCGGTGTTAGATTGGCAAATTCTCTACTTCCCCTGATATTATATTCCTGTCTGAAAACCCTGATGTTGAGTTCAGCCATGCATCCATTATCCTGATACCATTTCCTCTGTCTACACACCCCTCTGACCTTCTCCTATTCTTCCTCTTGGCTTGGACTCTGATCTGTGGTGTGAAAAGCCCCGACACCCTGGTGTTCAACAGGAAGAGAGTCCCAGTGTGATGGGACTGAATGTCGTGCCAACACACACTGTGAAGCGGGCGCCTGTGGAGGTCTGTATGGACCCTCAGATGTGGAGAACAGAGAGACAGAACCCTCCATTAACAACGGCCCTCTGTATTCAGACACATACTCGGAGAGAGACTCTGCCAGTGATGGCCACCTGCCCGATTTACACACACACACACAAATGACTGCACACACAGAGAATCATCCAAGCTGCATACACACACACAAACATCCATGCATAACTCTTTTTCACTTTCTTAATTGATGCCCCACACACACACACACACACACACACACACACACACATAGCGCCCTGGTCCATGACACCAGAGTGATACATGGGACCATTGTGAAGCTTCCTACAGCTGAGGCCCTGCATTTATGTCATTGTGTTGTGCCAGAAGAACAGATGTGCATCCTCACAATGCAGCAGCAGTCTAAATCCAGATATCTTAATCACACATACACAAGCACAGTTAAAGGCTCACACAGACACACTCCGACTTAGTTTATTTGCAATAAATCTGACCATGGAAACTATGAAAATTCCCGTGATTACGTGAACTAATTTGATTGAAAGCCTCGACTGTAGCTGTTTCCCCAGCAACGCTTTGAGGAGAAGCGTCTTCATTTTAATCTGTTGCAACAGCCATCTTCCAGAGGTTTCCGGTAATCAGCCTCTGCTCCACCAAAGATTCACAGCCAGGAAGTCGACAAACCCCAACAATGCCACTGCTGACCTGCTTACTCCAGTGAATAGCTGTAGTGTTATGTACTGAGTCTCAATTTTCATTTAGCGCAAAATGTCAAGTTGTTTGTATGTTTCGGAGCCCTGAAATCATCTGCTAATATGCCGTCTGCTATATTGAAGCGGGGGGATGAGGTTGAAACACTATCGCTGATCAGTTATTATACACAGATAGGTTGCTGTATGGGGGTAGGCAGGAATTATAAACCATATCTCGTTCTGTCTTTATATCCATTTCGGTCACCCTGTTTCTGATATGTATGTGCGCAGGAGGTTTGAGTTATTGATTTTGTGTGCTTCAGCGTGCGTCGGGTCCATTGCCAAAAGCAGGACTGAGAAGATTGATAGGGGTTATCGTTTCAAAACATGTAATTCATCAGCACTTGACAAATCTATATCTGACTCAAACACCATCACCAGCAACTACACATTCCTTGGATTTTTGTGTTTTACTCCTGATGAAATCTTTGATGTGATATGTTTGTGTGTGTATCCATGTGTGTAGTTGGGGGGGGGGGGAATCTCCATTTGAAAACAGAGGGGGATTGACAGTGCAGGATTGGACAATATTTATCTACAACAGAGCTGAGGAAAATAGGTTTGTCCCTGATGACATTTTCATCGATTGAAACATGTACTTCCCCCCTTCCCACTGAAAATGACTTATCTCAGGACTTGTGGTAGCGGTTTTGTTCTTGGGAGGTCAAGGTGCCATGTCTGCACAACATGTTGGACTCTCAGTTTTATCCCTACATGGATTTTTCAATCTGGTCCCCGACTGAACTGAAAAAAATAGGAAAAAAATGGGAAATAAAAAGTTCTTTGCTTTTCTTTTCACAAAATGGCAAGCGAGATGTGACTGAAAAGAACAGTAAGACAGCTTTTATGCATCATCAAGTAATTTTAAATGTCAGAATTCTGTCTCTCTCTATTCAAATGCCTAACATTTCATATATATTAAAACTCTTCTTAAACACACTTATTCTCTCCTGACCTTAACTGTGTTTCATGGAAGCACCTTGATGAATTGCAGGCTCATTACAAAGGAATGGATGTATCAATACGGATATGATTTGGGGCCAATATGAGATGTTTGATATCATACTGGTGTTTTGTGAAACAGTTTTGTTGAGCAGTGTGTATGGAGGTCATTATCATCTTGGAATATGGTGAACATCATGGAGGAACAGTGTTAGCACCATAGGGTTCATCTGGTCCCATAAAATGGGAAAATGCTTTGCTGTTATACGACCCTGCAGAGCAATCAATGGACCTAATGGCTGCAAGAACACAGCAATCTGTGCCCATTCAGATCCTCCATGATAAGCAGATGGCAAAAGACATTGTGAGCCAGCATCGATTGGCTTTCTACAAACATCAACTCATTCCAATGTGGCAAGAAAGAAGAAACTCAGTAGACCAAATTACTTTTATTTTTTTCTTGCTTTTCATGGGTCCAAGGTTTGTGGCCCTTATTCATCTTGTGTACTGGTTTACAAATAGTTTTGTGTTAGCACCCTTGCCCACGGTTGCCCGATTTAACTGACAGCTCACAGACCTCAAGCCCGCCAAACTGTCATAAAAGTAGAAGTAGTAGTAAAAGATATATATAGGAAATGAGCATTGTATTTTTAGGTTTTAAATGGAATATACAATGGCACATACACACACACACACACACACACACACACACACACACACACACAGAGCTTTTCCACAGCTATGCATTCAAAAATACAACATATATATCAGTAATGGTTGGCTTGTAGTGGTCGAATTTGGCCCCTGAGAGCCTCATTCATAAATTCAGTGGCTAAATTTTATTGCGAGAAGAAAAATAGTGTTCAGAAGATGCATTTTCAGTCTTTGTTTTAATCACCACATAGAGATTTTCTAAAGTATACATGGTTAAGGTTCATTTGAGACAAATGTTCTGTTAAATGTCTGTCTGTGCTTCAATTTGTGACTGCTCTCCCTAGACAAACAACAGCATTGATTGTTTACTCAAATGGCTTTAAATAATCCATGTTTTTATTTTTCTGACAAGCCATTTCTTGCAGTCGTGTTAATAATGACTGTCCTCTCCAGAAAAAACACTTGGTGGGAAACAGCAATGGTGTGACATTTTACAGCTGCGACTGAGGTCAGGGTGGATGATGATTTCAGCAGTAGAGATTGTGTGTTTGTGTCCCGTCTCCTACGAAGAGTCAACACTGATTTCTCTTCGCCATGAAGACAGTCTTTTCCTCGACCTTACCCATGGCATCAATCTTACCAACATCTTAACCAAGTAGTTCTGGTCTCCTGAATGTAAGATAACTTGTCTTAAAATTAAAAACACTTTCTATTGCCACACGGAGACTCTTAGCCACACTTAATCCATCATTTGAATCTTGTTTTCTCATTAGTCCCTTTCTCAGACACATCTGCTTGTTCATGGGCCTCCAGAGGATCATTTTAAACAGTCAGACTCTCTCTGGTGAGTTTAAGTAAATTCCAACCGGATGTGGTCACGGCCCGTCGAAGCACAAAGCATCCGTGTTGGTAAGTGGTAGATCAGCTGTGGTTCTCTAAAGTTTTGGTGAAACTGTGTTAACTTTTCCAAATCCTCCTGCAGAAAAGTGAGTATTGGGAAAAGCCTTGGCAGTAAGTAAGTGTGTCAAGGTAATTCTCTCAGAGTCACACATACTCCCTGTAGATATTCAGATTCGATGTGCTGTAATCATTCCAATATTCTGTTCCTCTGAAAATTCATTTGAAACTCTCCTTTTTCCACAGCTTTCGAGTCACTGTCTGCCAAAAACCCAATGTTTCTCCCTCAGCGGTATCTGGGGGATAGTGACTCATTGAGTCATGTCATTAGATAATGGGTTTGGAGGAGTTATTCAAATAAACACGGTTCCTGGATGTAAAATGGAGGCAGAGAGTTCAGTGTTGTTTTTTGTGGGGATACCAGGGGATTTCCAGCGCTGCTGCAGGGCCCATCTGTTGTAGATCGAAGCAGCATCACAGAACCACTGACCCATACTGCAGCTGCCCTGTCACAATATTGTTTTTAAAGGTATACCACGCGCCAGTGGCGCTTGAACAAGATATTCTCATTGCATTGACAATGGTAAATATACGGTAATCCTTAAGCTAAAAGCAGGTCTGGAGTTCATCATTTACTTGTTATTGATCAGCTCGGTTCCCCAGTGATCACAGCAGTGTGTTGGCGCATGCTTGTGTGTGATCGGGCTCTATGATCGATGCTCTATGTGCCTTCAGCACAGAGTCGTCCATGATTGCATTTCAGATGTATTCACTCAATCAATAATAATATTTAATAACAACTCAACACATTTTGTTATTTCAATTTTCAGTTCATCAAGACACTGAATAAGTTATGTCCATGTATCTCAAGTGCTGCCACAAGCTTGAATTTATTTTGTGGGATTATCAGATAAGCAAGTGGAAAAGAAAATGCTCCTGGTCTGACAATTTAATCAGAGTTTTTAGTGAAAGGGCCATAATTCAAGGCACCTGCAACCTTTTATCAACCTTTTTACATAATATGTTACTTTTTAGGATGATTTATGGGGCTGCACTGGTGCACATAAAGCTGGTATCTGTAATGGTTTTAGATGTATAAAACAAGCAACATAATAGCTATGTTTGGAGAAGCTCTTCAAAACAAAGCCAAGAATGTCCTAGTCTAAGATGTGAAAAAACGAATTTTGACAAAACAGAGCCATTTTATGTTGCTTTGCTAAATGTTGCATTGTGTGGATTTTGTAACGGCTGATCCATAATCAGTAGTGGGCTTCAACATACCATCCACAACAAACCTGCCTTTTAGCTGCAGACCTCTGAAGGTGACAGGATGCAAAATGGCAGGATCTCTGCTAAAAAGAGGCACTGCAGTCATTTAGGATTTCATATCAAGCAAGTTGGGGACATGTTAGAGACTGATTTATCCAAATCTCTACAACAGAAGCTAAGACACCCTGACTTTTAGACTGAAGAATGGGATCATAAACAATGGATTCTACACTTCCCACAATGCAACTCTAAGGCCTCTCCTTGTTAGATCTACAGCCTCCTCTTTCTGCTAAATGTTATTCAAACTCCATGTCCCAAGCGTCTAAAAACAGGTTTGCTGTTTTCCTTTTTTTCCTCCATGCCCAAGAGGAGATAATCAGGCATCATCAGGGGTTATTTTCTCGTACTCACGATCTCCCAATCTCATCAATTGTGGATTTCCACTCCAAAGTTAATTGCTACACTGCGTTTTCTGTACTTCTTTGTTAATTCAGGTGGAAATATGAATTAAAGTTATCCGTGATAAATAGAGTGATTATTACAATACTGATGCCAGTTTATGGTAATAATTCACTTGTCATTGGTAAACGTAGTCTTTTAATTGAGATCACAGGCCCCTGATGCCCTCTTTTCTCACAGTCAAGTTATTCTGAGAGCTGATTCACCACCAAACAAATAAAATCAAAGACATTTTCCATAAAGTCATATTTAATGTACTACTAACATTTTTCATGTACATACTGTAGCTGGAGAGTGTTGGAAAGCTCGTCATTATTAATGACTTAAAATTTAAAAAAAAATACAAAAATACAGTACTGAAGCATAAAGCATGATATTTGCTGTACAGGCATTTTCATATGTCAAATTTAAGCTCTGGACTGGCAGTTATTTTTATACTGCAAAGCTACAGAGAGGCAGGATTTCTTCATTTAAAGATCCATGTGTGTTACAAACAGCTTGCATCTCCAGGAAATGTCCTCATCCACGAGGAACATACAGGACATCATCTATTTGATGACAAGGCAACAAAGCACTATATTCCATGCATGGTTATACTTTCCACTACACCTTTTCCTTTTTTGCACAGCCTGCATTAATGCATGCGTGTCCCTGTCCCCCCATCATTTCATTGTCTCCCTCAGCACTTTTCCCCGGCTTTGTGTCATTTCAGAAACAAACTGGCCTCTAAATGCTTCTGTATCTCTTCTGCTTCAAACTCAAGTAATTGAGTAATCAATGATGGATGCAGACTGGATACTCGCATGCTGTTAGAGACAAGAGAAGACAGAAACTGTATGTCAGACTTACGCTTGGCCTCAGGGTGTACGTCCCCCACTTTATTGTTGTATTTTTTATTCTCTCTGAGACTGTGGCCGTACTGTATTGACAGCCTAGCTGTGGCGACACCCGGCTGACTGGCTCTCAGGGCTTTTAGTTGCGCCCTCATTTAGACGGCTTTGAAAAGAGGAGCTTGGCCTCTGTGGTTATCACTGGCACATTAGAGGGAGTGAATATAGATTTCATCCTATCCACCTCCCACCTCCTTTTTTCGCTTTCTGGTCTATTTATCTCTTTCCGTCTCTCTCACTCTCTCTTCTTTCTTTCTCACCCTGTCCTTGCAATAATGACAGCAATTCATATTGAATTTCTCTATTCTCTGAAGGTGATGAGTATGAGGCATCGGAGGGCAGGATGCAAACCATTGTGAGGCGGCAGTTCATCAAGAACTAAACCCCACCAGGGAAAATGGAGGTAGTCGCTAGAGAAAGGAGGAGAAAAGACAAAACAGTGCGGAATAGGATACAAGAGTTTCTCGGCATTGATTCTGAAAGACAAGGTAGGAAATAGAGAAATGGAGCATCCTGACTGGGAAGTGGGGAGAAGAGTTGAAGGAATGACGGGGTCAGGAAATCCCAAGGGAGACGAGGGATGAGAGAGCACATGGAGGAAAAAGTGGGAGGAACTCCACTGCACTGGGCGTCATACCCCACAGACCTACTCTGTCTGTGTGTGTGTGTGTGTGTGTGTGTGTGTGTGTGTGTGCGTATCCTTATCCCACTGAGTGGATTTGCTCATAGTCATATTCAAATTCATATTTTGTAGTAATTTCCTCGCGCAAACTGTGTCAGTTCAGGAACTTTTTTGCTTGAATCTTTAAAAGTTTCCTGATGATGAGGTGAAATAAATGAACACATCTGTTCGATTGCAGCAAAGAAGACATCTGCATCCTATTGCACAAATGAGTGTATAAGACCAGAGAGAGTACGCCGATAGACGACATAAAGATAAAACTGTCACGGACAAATGACAAAGGGGGAAGGATGGGAGCAAAATTGAGAATGAATGGGCGAAATAAAGAGAGAAAGCATCTGAATCCTCTGCATGAGCTAGCATGCTTCACTCTAAGGCTCATCAATAACTTGGACGTGATGGGAAATCTTTTCCTCTCCCCCTGTTCTTTTAAGGATTTTTTTGGCAAAAGCTTCACATGTGGTCAAACCAGGAACTCCAGCATATTTGACACTTGTCATGAGGCTTAATTCCTCATGCACACGTAATTTATTACTTGGCATCTCTGCCGGTGAAACTCCCCTTACGCACACATCTCATTATTGATGGCTGTGTTTGAAACATTGGGACAAAGGTACACTAGCACAGAGAGATGTCCCCATTTACACTATGCCACTGAAGCAGAGAAAAGTGAATTTTATCGGGATAATTATTCTTTTAAATAAGTTATTAAACCTGCAGAAGGCTCTGGTTTTTCATCAGAAAACTTGTGGTGTGGTTTTTAATGCAAGTTTAAGTAGTGTCAAAATAAACATGTACCACAGAAAATGTGGTAAATGTTAAGCCGTGACATAAATGTTTCTGTCTCATTTAATCTGAACCGGTGCCATGTTTTAATGTTTTACCCACAATGCAACAGAAAAGAGACGTAATTAAAATAGATATCATATCATATACATCTAAATATGAAACTGCCAGGGGAAATGTTGCAAGTGAAATCCAAAGAGGAAAGTCCTCCAGGTTTTACAATATTTAATATCTGATCTGTTGTGATCTGAACATTTCAGTTTATTATATGAATGTCTGCAGTAGTTTTCTAAACGTGTCTGCAACTGTAAAAAATAGACCGCTATTTCATAGTTCATGTAAACAACGCCTTAAATTACAGCAGATATTTGGTGTTTGTTGTGGTCATCACTTACATTCTTTTAGCCTTTTGAAAAGGCTCTAACTGTGAGTTTGGTTTGCAAACCAATTTCCCTAATTAGGCAATAAAATGTTGAACTGAACTGAAACGAATTTAATTGCAATCAGACGTAACCTGGCAACAGCCTATCACAGAGCGGACTCTTAGTTGAGTGAGCAGGACCAATAATGTTGGAGTGGATGTTGGTACTCAGCTGTGGCTCGATGTAACTTGTTAGTGGGTAATTAGGTCAGCTTGTTACATCAAACAGCACTAACGCTCTCATGGCCCCACAGTCCTCTGCATGAAGCCAAATTAAGGCAACAGCCTTGAAAAGCAGAAACATCTTAGAGCTACACATGAGGAGGGGACACCCAACAATTCAACAACTGAAGAGCACGGTCAAGTGATCATAGAGACTGTCATGTAACGGACAAGCCACTGGTTTGATCTCTACAAGTACAAGCTGTACAAGTGTTTTTGAGCAAAATCTGGAGCACCACGCTCAGCTTTTATTCTGAATGTCAGGTTAAATCTTTCATATACAAATGATGCACTTTTTGGGTTGTGGTTGTAGTTTTGTCTGCAAATGTCTTCTAAGTGGGCTAAATGATCAATCTAGACAATAATGGATAAATTATGTGGGAAAAAGAGCAAAGGATGAATAAAAGAGAGGCAGAGGATATAAGAGGAAAGATTGATGATTTCCATTGACCACACACACACCACACACACACAGTCTTCCTTCCCTTTTAGTTTTCTTTCCAGCAGCTGTCTTTAAATGGGGGTAATTCTTTCTCTATAAAATGAGACAATAAGTCTGGTCCTCTGTCCTCTTTCTTAAGGCATTCAGGGACACCGCACAGGCCACAGCCAGGACACAAACACCATTTTCAGTGCAGGCCATAACTCAGTCAAACTGCCTTGATGAGACTCATAACTACTGTATGAATTTACAGTCACTCAAGTTTTTCCCCCACTCACGGCTGCTCACTCACCTCCATTCACCCTCTCTCCTTCAGCGTAAGCCATTATAATGACTTTCACTAAGCGCTTTAGGATAATTAATTTATGGCACAGCATTGTGACATCCTAAAGTCCTCTTTGAGCAATTACAGTGTATGGTCAACTTGGTCTTCTTGTCAGAGGCGAAACCTAAATGCCCTTAATTCTTTCTGAAAAGTGCGTTTACATGGACAGTCAGATAGTGCCAGACAGGCTGTCAGCATGTCTGGATTAAGACCTCCACAGGGCCCCTGGGTGTTTAAGGTCAAAGGGCCGCCTTCTATGTCTACACAAGTCTGCTGGCTATATATATATATATAATAAAACCTAATATCAGGTGGAGATTAATATCATATCCAGTAGACATCCCTAGACATTCATGATACACCTATAAAGATGACCCATTATTAGGAAAAACAGTGACAAAATACTACATAACTACATGCCCACAAACTGTAAAAAGACCTCCTTACCTTTAAAAGATCCTTACCTTAAGCAGCTCATTCTCTTGTGTTTTGGCAACTTGAGTTATTATATCCTCAAAATCCCACTTCCTGACCAGCTTTGCTACTGCTGCTGCCTCCATTTTTCTGGCTAACTTTACTGCGGCTCATTTAGTTCACATTTACTGTGGGCAGCATCATAACTCCTCTTCCTTTGCTTTGTAACTAAAGCTTTTGGTTTCTGCTGTGTCTGTAGTAACGTAACACCTCTTGCATCACTTTACTTTTTAGGTTTTCTTTTGCCAGCCCTGCTAGGAGGACATGTTTCACAATTCAGTGTTGAGTAGTAGCCCAGAGCAAAACACTGACCTTGGATCTGTGTAAAATAAACCGGTTAGACACCTCAGACTTTTGGTAGCCCGGCCCTATATTATTCAATAGGCCACTCACAGCTACTAGATTTTCTTAAAGGACCTTCACATGGCACACGCACACACGTGTTTTCACTTTTCCTGATCAGACCTTAGTACGGTGTGGGAATGTACAGACTACGCCTGCTCCTCAAAGTCGTTTTTCATGCAAAAGTGCAACATATTGTTTAAAAATACTAACAATAAAAGATAAATTCAACCATTGTGTTGCTTGTCCAAGTATCTTATATATGTCTATACTAAATGTCCTTATGTTTGTGTTCACTTACTTCAGTCTGAAATCAAGGACCAAAAATGAATGTATTCTGAGTAGCAAATCTGCCAAAGTTATCATAGGTTATAAAGCTTGATAGGCATAAACACAATGGTAGAGAGGGGGTGGGGCTTAGCAAAGGGCCAACCTGAGCAGAGGCCGAATCGAGCAGAATAATTAAAAACACCTGTGTGAGCGTGCAGGACTTCTGACATAAGCTTTATGTTTAGGAGAAAATGTGACTAAACTCACTGTGAAATTTGTCAAATTATGCTTACAGTCTGTTTTTTGTCCTATGTGGTCAAAATCCCAACTTCCAGTAAAGCAAAACAAATTCAATTTGGCTGCTGAGAGTTACCCAGAGTCCGAGTCTGCTGCTGCTGTAACATCCTGTGCACACAATAGGAGATTCAGTATTTACATTGCAGATGCAGTGAACAAATCCAGGTCACCCTTATCTTCAGGCTGCACCACTGTTACCATGACTGTGATAATGAATCATCATCATCATCATCATCATAGGCTGTATTACAGTTGATGATTATAATGATGGTGAATGTGAATGCATATGTGAAATTGCATACGCTATCATCATCTTCTCTCTCTTTGCTCTTCTTCCTCTCTTCACAGAATCACAGGCGAGCGGCTTTTGCCGTGTTTGTTCTGCAGAGTGGCGGGAGCAAGGAGTGCTGTCCACAGACTTTGTGAGTTTGTGGTAATTAAAGCTGGATAGAGCCCTATCAAGTAAAGCTGCTTATGTTTAATACAGTCAGCCATGCAGACACGGCCCGGCGGCACACGGGCCGGCGCGGCAGGGGGACGGCACGGCACACAGCCCCCGCGCATAATCCCACCCAATGCATCAGCATGAGAGCATGAGAGAGGGACGGCAAGAGGGTGAGGGGCAGAGGGGAGGGTGGTTGTTACGCTTGGGCATTCAGCAGAGTTAAAGAGCATTTCATTGTGTGTGTGTGTGTGTGTGTGTGTGTGTGTGTGTGTGTGCAGATCTGTAGTGTGTGTGTGAGAGAGAGACAGAGAGAGAGAGAGAGAAGGACAGGCGACAGGACAGTGGCGAGGGGATGGAGGGAGTTGCAGGGAGTGAGAGGGATTTAGTTTATGGCAGATAGACTTCACTGGCTAACTCCATTGTGCGGGTGCTCTGTGGTGTGTGGATCAGCGACGGAGTGAGTGTCCCCTCCGTTTAAATCTGCTGGCATCTCCAGCCAGGCAGTCCCTCGCTCGGTAACAGTGTACTGTAACACGGCCATGCAAAGAAATAGAAAGCCTCACGGCCAGACGAGGGCACAAAATACAAATACAAACGCGTGTGTCGATTCAAAGGATGTGGTAGTTTTGTTGTTTTTCTTAGAAGGGCAGTCTCTAATGCTTTAGTAATGTTAAGAAATAATGTATTAATTCTTTATAGATCAAGCACTTGTAAATGTTAAAGAGTTGTCAATACATGGATTTTGGTAACTAAGTGCTCAAACTGCCCAGTGAGAGTCTTTCTCAAGAATTTAAGAGAGTTAAAAAGACAAAACATGTTATGCAGGAGGACATATAGTTACAACCTAGCAACCTCCAACATTTGAATTATTAACGGCTTATTACTCATCTAATAGGCAATGAAGCCATTCGTTTCCATTTATTAGCCCTTTATAATGTGTATGCTATTAAATAGCCCATGCACCTATCCCTGCAATCATTAAGAGGCACGTGCGCATCCATAAAGGCTTTGCTGTTTGACAATAATCTGCAAACCAAGGACAAAAGAATTATACAAACTATTGTACAGAAAGTCTCTTAAATAAGACCCTTTGTGGTCGTTTTGTAGGAAAAAAAGAATATGAACAAGTATCAGAGCCACACACTCAAAACTGTCGTGTCCTTGCTTTTCATCTCTTTTATATATACTGTATGCTTAACTCTTTTAAGTATTTTGTGGGGGTACACCCACTTGAATTTGTTTACTTCACTTTTTGTGTGTGGAACAGACTTTTTCAATGATGGTGTAAATTCACTGTACAGTATGTATGAATCAAACTCATTTGAGCTCATTAAGGAAAAGGCATGAACTCAAAAACACTTTGTTAGGATTTCTGCCTGATGATAATTATAGACTGTACTTAATTTATACTTTATTCATTTTTATTTGGATTATGCTACATCATACGCTGCTTACCTCTAATTTGACACAGTTGTTCGTGTTTGTTTAAGAGCAGTGTGTGCAGCCAATCAGCCAAATGAATTCCTCATCAGCGATGTGAAAAGTTTGTAGGTGAAAAACAAAGCGGTTATTTGTTTGGTTTAAATTTCCCAGAGGGCAGGGACTCAGGTAAAAGAGCATTAATCAACAGGTGAAAAGAGCAACACCTAAACGTTACAGTAGCAGCAGGTAATTATAGCTTCACCAAACCTACTGAATACACTGATTAACACATTGTTTGCGCCTCTGCGTGTAACACTTCGGAAGCGATTACCTGCGTGACTTTTAATGTGACCTAATGTAAAAAGTAAAAAGTAGGAGTATGCAGTATGTTTTAGATTAACGTTTGACAACTAATAATTGAATTCTTCGGCGGCTCCTCGGTTTAGGTGCTGTAACTGTACGTGGCCAAGCTTTTGCTGCTGCTCAGCGTGAATTTACATAACTGATTTCGGAGAAGTGGAGAGGGAGTTGTCCAGCTCGTGTTCCTAAATGGGAGGCGTAAAGCGCTGTAATTTCACAGCTGTAATGTGGCATCAAATTAGCCTTTCAGATCAATGCATAATCTAACCTCGGCCCATAAAAAGATCTGAGCGATCCAGTCTCGAAGAAGGCTGCCAAATCCCCCAGCATCCTTAGTGGTGGTGCCGTGACGACACTTTAATAAGCTGTAAGCTCCTCTTCTGATTTAAGACAACCTGAAATATAACACTAATTCCCTTGATGAAAGGAATGTTATTTCTATAAATGTGACACATGTAACACAAGCTGAGGCAAGAGTGGGAGAGAAGGGGAGCGTGTGGGGGGATGAAGATGAGGATTTGCTTTCTGTCTAATGCACATATTTGCTGAAGTGGCTTCAGCCTGTGTCTTTTGAGCTGACCTCCTCCCACTCTTCAAAAAAAAAAAAAGGTTTCAGTGTGATATTCCTGCCCACTTTTCTCGAGACGTTTGATCTCTGAGCTCAGAGGAGGGTATTAGACTTCACAAAGGTGAGCCGTTGATACCCCAGGGATCAATACACCCCGGCTGGTCAATTCATTAGAGCTGTACTGTGATTAATTAAGTTGTCCTAACCACCGGAAGCTGATGACAGAGGACGTTAAAAGGGGGCGAGAAGAGAGGAAAAGAGCCGGCTTGGCTCGACGCGGGTGGTGTGGAGTCCTGAAATGTGAAGCTCTGCACTGATGTGCGCTTTTGAGTTTTTCATCTGTCTTCACCCCTGTCTGCTCCGTCCTTGGAGCCGGGGCTGTTCATTAGAGGATGAGGAGGAAGCTGGATAGCACAGTGTGAAATAGGGAGAGATGCTAATCCTGACAGGTTAGTCATTAAGAAACCCTTAGAGAGGAGAAAGAGACAGAGCAGGAGGAGGGGTGGGGGAGGCGAGAGGAAGGACGAGAGAAAGCAGAGAGTATGAGAGAAGGCAAGTAGCCTTGTTATTAATCCTGGTCAGACAGCACAGCAACCTTTGACCCCAAAAGCTTGTTTTTTTTCCCTTTTCACCGACTGTTTCCTTTCATGTTTGAAACACATTGTGTAGAGTTCAAACAAGAGCTTTTAGATGTCACTGACTGATCAATATTGATCTACGACCTCCACGGGCATTAACCAATAGCTTTCTGAAGTTCTCACTGCCTTTAACACCCAGTAATTGTCCATATGGACAGAAAAGCATTAGAACAGAGGTTGCATAGGATTCATGTCATCATTTGTGTGTGTATATATGTGTGTGTCCACAGCCTGGCTGCAGCTCTCTCTGCTTCCACACCTAACCTTTTTGGTTAGCTGTCAGTCAAACTCTGGTGTGGACTAAACAACCAGACAAAGACCGTCTGAAGAGGTCTAAACTGCTATTAAATACATCTGCTGTTAGTGAACTGTTAAGAAAGCGATCGGTGTATCAGCGATGTAGAGCTTATAGTTATAAAAGGTAATTTTGTAACCAAGTCAATGAATCTGTGCGTCCACACGAGTGCAGGCGAGTTTCTCTGACCAATCAGAAAGAGAAAAGATGTTAAATCAGAGGTGTGTTGAGACTCACTAGCAGTTCTTTAAAGTCTTAAAGTCAGTCAAATTAGTTAAGATGATTTTAGCAACCACAGAGTAGGTCTTAGTCTCCTCCCGTTAATAATGTGGATAAAAAGCCTATTTTTTGGCACTATTTATGATATATGAAGTCCAATTACAGTCTTGACTAATAATGCTCACAATCACTAATTTCTTTGTGAGCTTGTTGCAAACACCAGCGAAGGTAAATAAACTCACAAAGAGCAGTAAAATGTCATCATTTGGTTTGATTTGAGTGCATGCAGTGCTGACGATGCAACAGTCTAATGAATGAGTTACCTGTCAGTCAGCATGACTCCACGTTCACACCTCTTGGTTCGTTTGTAAAAAGCCTGTGTGAACATCTTTTTTCCCCCCTTGGTCCGGAAGGAAATGAACTGAGCTGCAGGTGTAAAAGAGCCGTTAATCTCTCTGTTAATGCTGCTACTTACCTGAAGTCAAGATGGGTGTATTCTCCTTACTAAAATAATTCCCTCCAGCACATTTTTCAACACGTGCTCATTTCATGGTAAGCACAAAGGTTTGACAGTCAATACTAACGCATTACCATAAAGCTGAAGGGATTCAAATTATAGGCCCTTTGAAACCTTCTAACATAAATTGGGCGAAATTACAACTAGCGCGGGTGGCTGTCGCAGAGGCTGATGCCTACATAATTACAGTGTGGCGCCTTCCTTGGGAAGAAAAGAAGTCTCTGATGAATCTGCCCTGATTGCCAGTATTTAGAACCATCGTCGTGATTGAACACATACAGTACATGTGACAGGTAGCAGTTAATCCTTTCAGTTCTTTCTCTTACAGTACATGTCTGTCTTGGTCTGAGCTCTGCGTTCACCTCCTTCTGCAGAGATCCCTGTCTGCCTTCCTCTCTAGATGTGTCTCTCAACGCATGTGTAAAACATGTCGTCCCACTGGAGCGCCCCACTCCTGTGTCGGCGATGAAAGCTGTCAGGTTGCAAAAGGGGAAAGTCAAAGCGCCGCGTTTCCATCAATACACGTTCAATTAGTCTGGCTTTCATGTCATTTGATTGCGGCAACAATAGGCATGGGTGTCGAGGTACGTGAGACGAGGGGACCATTCAACAAACAAACAATGCAGGCAGGTAAAACAATACACTGTAATACAAATGAGAGGAACACACACAAAACCGCACACACCCATGTGCATCATCTACACATCCACCCACACGAAGCTAATTACCGGCCTCCTTTCTTTTCTTCAGCTGTCAACACAGCACATTTCCTGCAAGGTGACAAATAAGCAATTTTTTTTTTCAATTACACTCATGCATTGCAAGATTATTGTTTCACACAAGAGATATTAGCTCCATTTGGCCTTGAAAACTTGTTAGATGAGCATAATTATATATTTTCACGCTGACAAGTGACGCATTAAGTCTGCATTTTCTGACAGTTGGTATCCAAGGCTTGTGTAATGATATCAAGCAGAGTTAGAATGAGGGAAAGGATGGCTAGAGGAAAAAAAACACCGTAATCCACCAGTGGGACGCGGAAGCCTGTGGAATCCGGAATTCCCTTCCATCGAGGCCCCCGCGGTCCCATTTTAGATAATCAGTATTTCAAAAAATAGGACTATTTTTTGCTTCTGTGGAAATAGCTCCTCAGATGATGGCCTCACAATGAGACAGGATGGAGCTCTCTGTGCTGGAAGAATGCTTTAAATAATAAAAGCACATGGGGCTTCATGAATAGAGTATTATGGGGCTGTGAATGGACACTTTTTCCCCCTCTCTTCTTGCTGCCTTTTGCCTTTGCTTCCAAAAAACACTCTGCCCACTCTCCGACTTTTCCCTCGGGAGATGCAAAGAAACAGATGGAGAGAGAGAGAGAGAGAGAGAGAGAGAGAGATGGTAGCAACAGCACATAAAAGCTTATAGTAACAATTTGAGAGCCATTATATGATTTTTGGAGCAAATATTGACTTACAATGAAAAAAAAATCAAGGAGAGTTGCAATCTGAACATGCAGCCAATCTTTTTTATATTTTGTCAACTGAACCTCAAGAGTAATATGCTGTAGTATAGTGTTGGATTTCGGCCATTTAATTTGCCACGCATGTCTTGAGATAAGTAACTTAATAAAAACTTTAACATACTATAAGCAAATGTAGCATGAAATAACATTAAATACAGGACTACATACACCAATGTAAATAGTACCTATAATGTGTATTGAGACAAAACTAGTCACAAATAAAGGAATAAAGAAGTTGCCATAAAGAAATGTATAAAGTATAAAGCATTGAAAGTATGGTGTGTCTGACAGTTTATTCTATCTTCTAGTCTAGTCTAGTAAAACATACTGCGTCTGAATAAAGTTTATAGCTAATTACAACAAGAAACACAACATATGAATTCTGTACTGACAACAAGAACACACATTAATGGGAAAGATAGGACAAATTGGACGAATACAAGGACATGTACGCTTTCATCTAGCATGCATATTGGATGAAAGATAATGAACAAAATCTATTTTTCTCTTAATGATTGAATCAAAGAACCAGAACAAAAATCAATTGCGCTATAGGCATCAAGATGCTTCAAAAGAAGCGCGTGTTGAATCATAAAGCAGTTTCTGAAACCCCCAGGTGTGTGGATGTGTGAGAGTAAGCAAGGTTTGTACTCCTCTCTCAGAGAATGTCCACTTTAAGTCAGTTCAATTTCAAAAACATATACTTTCCTCTCTATTGCTGCGTTTTTCTCACTCACATTTTATAAAAACGCTTTCCCGAGTGAAAGAATCTTCAAACGGTAGCTTCAGTGGCATAAGGTAGCTACGACATGCCCCAGTACAAGCTAATATGACGGGCCTCAGTGCACGCTAATTTCTAGTTATGAAGCATGCGCGCGCGCACACACACGCACGCACGCACGCACGCACGCACGCACACACACACACACACACACACACACACACACACACACACACACACACACAATAGTAAAATGAAGCCTAAAGAACTCGAGACAGAAGAGAGCTGCAATATTTAACAACAAACAACACAAAGTCTTAAAAACTGGCCAGCTACACAGTCTGCATAAACCCCATCAAAGGATGATTTGTGATGATAATGATAATAGTCTTATTACTGCCATACATATTCCATATAATAATCGACTACGCATTAACAACATCTATTAATATATCCTGCCAGTACACTGTGTGTATGGACACAAACACCAGTGACCAGAATGTCACTCGTTGTCAATTCAGCTGAAATCACCTCGATATCCTCTCATTATTCAACAGGACTAACAATGTATCACCATGTATCACCATGTATCACCCAGGGTCAGTGGTAAGTGCTTTTATAATTTTCAACACCTATTACTTTATTGCCTATTACAATGATGAAAAGGCATGGCTTGGTATGGTGGCACACACAGCAGCTTTACACACATCTGAAAAAGCCTACCATACTGTATGTGTAACATATCTTGTTATATCTAACACAATAGCATAGTTTGTTATCCTAATGTAAGATGAGCACATATTGTTGTTATAGATTGCTACTGACTGCTGCTTTTGCATAGTTGAGGGCAGTAAAGTTAAGAAGACAACTTTCTATTTCCTCTAACGTTCTCTGTAATCAGCTTTACAATGTTTATTTACATTAACTAATTAATTTCCAGGGTCTTATCTGTGGGCCGGATCTGGCTGGGTCATAATCAATGTCACTAAATGTTTGGCCTTTTAATACCTGTGTGCCTTTAGATGGTCTGAATGTGAAAAATCCACTCACTGGTCACGGTTTTCCCTCTGCTTTCTAACCGCAGCCTGCCTAATGATTTTGTCTTTTTGAATCCACATGAAGGGGTACTTGCATGTCTGCTATCATGCCTGTGAGTGAGTGTGAAGCTGGCCCGAGCTCTGACAGGTGGACAGTGTGTTAAGGGACCCCTCCCACGGCCTCTGGTCCTCTCCAGCGACCAGCAGAGGAATCCACCACGTCACTTCTCGCCCCCCCCCCCCCCCAATTCACGCATCACCACCTGGTGCTCTGACAGCGGCTGCTGCCCGTCGTGGCCCCCTTGTCAAACCCTGTTGCCATACCCCTTGACACCTTCCCCCATATCTTCGCTCAAAGTGCCAAAACCACCGGCGCTGAATGTTTGATTTCTATTTATTCATGTGGTGTTTCTGCTCCTCCACCCATCTCCCTCTCTCTTGAATAACTTTCAAAATATACTGTATACCTAAAACACAGAGCAGGCTGCCTGTGTACGGGAGCTGTCAGGAGGCTGTCATGTTAGTCTGCTCTGCTCAGCATACACACTGTCTTATGAATTCATGAGCTTGAAGAGGAAAAATCTTTGTAAATGTGTGTGTGTATGTCTGTCTGTGTGTACATGTGTTTGCCTTTGATTCTACGTTTGCATGTAGGTGCCACAGCTGTGATGACATGTAAAAACATGAATATGGGCAATGATGAGAAATCATCGTTACAAGTTTGTGTAGTTTGTTTTTGTAAAATGATGTGCAGGGGAGTGGCGTATAAATATGTGCATGTTATGACCTTCACCATTTAAAAAGTTGCCAGTTGAGTGGAGATGAAGTTGGATTGGCCAACCTGTCTGATAGAAGATTTTTCAGCTCCTCCAGCCTTTATAATGTAAAAGTTCTCGTCTAATCAGCCCTCAGTCTGAACTGATTTAACATTGGAACCCATCTCTGCCTGTCCTTAATCAAGCTCTCATCATGTTTCCTGCGCTCCATGAATGATTCACTGCCAGTCAGAGCCGAGCACGTGGACAGCCTCTCAAGGACTTGTTTTCTGTCGGGAAGTTCGGTCTTCCAGCCTTTTTAGATAAAACAAAATGATTCAGCGGTGCTGGATGGATGAAGGAGGGGGATATTATAATGTCACAGAAGACTTTTCTGTGATAAACCTTCACCACAGTGGTGCTCTGCAGGTCAATGATGCTTGAATATGAGGCCGGAGTTCTGCTATTAAATCCTCTAGCAGTTCAGGTCAGGTTGTCTGTACATCACCCTCCACAGACACTGCCATCATTACTGTATATTGTGTTACTGTGCTTGGCTCAAAAGAACCACAAAGCAATTGCGAAGAAAAAAAAATCTCTCAGCTGCAATCTTATTTTTAGCAACATCATTGGCGCTAGATGCCCGTTGCTTTGGTGTATTTCTCACTGCATTTTGTGTGAATGTGTCACTTCGTTGGTTTTCTGTTGAAGAAATCTGAGTTGATGTAGGTATCACTTTGTATTTTTTTTGTCTTAGCCTCGGTTGTTATTATTCATCTCTTCCCATGTGTTAAACAAGACTTACTAGATACCAGAGTGTTTTAACAAGGGAGCAAATTTAAGAAGCTGTCATCATCATGGTCAACCTGCGGTGAAAAATCACATCAAACACGTAATCTCCATCTTCTTTTGCTGTAGTTCAAACATGCAGTTAAAACGTGTGAAAAGTAATGAATTGTAGCTTTAAACCAAGCCAGAGTTTAATTTGGATTGGTATTTTGTAGAAAAGGTAGTCATGTGTACATCTCCAAATAAACTTGAGGACAAAAACACCTGCAGTATCACCCCTTGTTTTCCTTCCAACTTGCCTCCTGCAACGTCCTTCCACATTAATCATCTGTCCTTCCTCTCACCTCCCTTCCTGACGCCCCCAGTTTAACATTTGCTCAGCTAATGTGCATAGCATTTCAGCTGAAACCATTTTTTCTCTTGATTTACTGTGCACCATGGCGACTCCCCAAATTAGAATGTTTATTTATGGCCATCAATATTTAATTGAGTTTACTCTAATCTTGCGTTAGTGGGTTCAGAAGTCTCTGCATGGCTGTTTAAATATTAAAATTAATTGGAGCGGAGATACTGTAAAGAGGCTTGGCTTAATTGTTCTGGGAGAACAGGTAGCTTCTGAAGCCTTGGCATGCAGAAGGCACCACAGACACACACCAGTATACACACACTGTGTGCGTTTAGCAGATGAGTTCTTTGAGATTTCCTGTTGAACGCACAAACAACACAGTTGAGTTGTTGTCAAAGGTGTTTAAGTATGTTCGTTCAGCTGTAGCACAAGCTAACAGGGTTTACAATAACAGAGTTTTAAGTTAATACTATTATAGTTGTTAATCCCTCATGTGATAAAACATGGGGACACAAGTCATGCATGTAGTGAGTTATCCCATGCTAATTTTAAATTAATTCAGTTTAGTATACATCATTTGAAATAATAGATAAAGGTGAAGATGTTATGATCATTAAAAACAATTAAATATTTTAAAATGGCAAAATATAGATTTGGAAATGGTTCCTTCTTGATGGATTTTCCTCCCTCACAATTTTGTGTGCACATGATTTTAGACTGGAGTTTCATTTTAATCATTTACAGCTTTTAAATGTGTGAGAGTTAAAAGCTTTATAAAAACTGTAGTATGTTGTGGCTTCTTTGCAACTTCTTTGTAAACTGCAGCATTTTGTCCTCTCAAGAAGAACGACAGCATCAGTTGTTTCAGTAAGTCCCCCAAAACGACATCTGTTTCTGTTCAAGTGAAAAAGCCCTGTAGCGGCTGTAGTAATCATGACGGGAGAACAACGGAGGAACAAAGTCTGTGTAGAGAGGAGGGTGGGTGGGTGGATGGATTGATTTGGATGGATGAGTCAGATCAGGCGTCAGATCAGAAAACACTTCTATGTGTTGGAGGACATGGACAAACAACATATTTTGTCTTTAAATTTGCTGAAGTGTGAAAACGAGTCATTGTGGTTTTAGGCTCCGTTAAGCCTGCCAGGCAACCAGGTTACGGCACCAGCCAATAAACAGTCAGACATTTATTTGTTTTTTGTTTTTTTGTACAAAGATGAGCGTTAGAGGTGCCGGTAGGCAGATTTTGTTACCTTCTGGACAGAGCCAGGCTATCAGTTTCTCTGTTTCTCTAACCTATCTCATCTAAGTCTTATTCTCCTTCTTATTCCTTCAAATTCCTTCATTCAAACTTTGATTTATATGCCTGAGAAATAATTTGGTAATTTGGTTTTTGTTAGGTCATTTCCGTTTGGCTTTATTGGATTTGGTGTGTGGTGTGGTAGAACAGTATTTTATGGTATACAGTATGGTTGATTTTGTTTAATTTAAATCATTTAGATTTGAAGACTCAATACACTGATTCGATTGAGTGTGCTTGGCTCAGTGTGTTTCAGTTTGGTTGTTTATTTGGATATGATTGAGTTTGGTTTGGTTGGCTGGCTGAGGTATGAAAACAAGTCTGGAAAGCAGCAGAGAGCCTGTGTTAGGCCTCAGGTTATGCTGTTGAGGTGATTTAAATAACACTGTCTGTCTTTCATTTCATTAATACACTTTCCCTCTCTCACAGAGCCTCGGGGCATGCAGCCAGAGCAGCGACTGAATGAAATTCTGTTTTTCAAAATGAGCAGCATACTCGAAAGCGATGGTAATCTCAGATGTAGAAATTGGAAAAGTCAGCACAGCAAATGCATCAGCAGCTTTCCTCCAGACAAACATGCAATATTGATTCTCTTTCGGAACAAGTCATATTTTATGTATTTGTTTTAAAGATTTTGATATTGTGCTTCAGTGCTCTTCAGGTTTGCGAGTGAGGAGTTTTGCCTGTAAATGAACATTAATGATGACTGAAGCAGACGTACGCTCACTGCCTGGTCACCTCAGAAACCTGGTCACTTAATGAATCTTAATTGGATCTGTGTGTGTGTGTGTGTGTGTGTGTGTATATATATATGTATGTGTGTTGACTGCTGCTTGAAAATGACTGTGTGGTGTTTCCCGTGTCCCCATTTGACCCTACAGTGTGCGTCTGTCTGTGTGCATTATTTCCTCTTGAACTAGTCATTCTAGTTAAGCACACTCCTCAGCCGTCTCTGCAAATAACTTTTCTCCCCCTCACATCTGCATTTTCCTTGTCGTTAAAATTCAAATTTGCAGGAATTCCAGAATAGACGTATCAACTCAACTGCGCTCAGATACTGTGAAGCAGATCATTTACCATAATGGCATAGAAGTAAATAACAAATAAACAAAGGCCAGTGGAGAGTGAGTCAGAAAATAAATATCCTTCGACATAGCAGTCACTCTTCCAGCCAATTCAACTGACAATGAATTGTCAAACGGCGCTGACATCAAAAAGACAGATATCTTCATAAAAACTGCCTTCATAAACGGCAGCAGGAAATGAACTAGAGTTTGAATTGCAAAGGACTGCGATGCGGGGGGGGGGGGGTTCTGATCATGAACCCACTGAGGAGGTGGAGGAAGAGGAGGAGGGTGGATGGATGCACTGAGTCTGTGTGTCCCGCGAAGCCTCAGGCCCATTCTGAATCATCCACACTCCTCATGTAAGTATTTTGCATCTCCCAAGACTGCATGTATATTAGACGGCCATGGAAACATTAGCGGAGCTGCCAGTCTGGTGGCTGTCTGCGCCACTCCATAGGTTAATCTGCGCTGACTGTGGTGACTTAATCTGCTGCATCTAAATGCAGTGCAGTTATCCTCCGGGCGCAACGCTTCCGACAAGTTCAAAATAATAAAAACTGCTCTGTTTTGTTCTACACCTCTTTATGAAAAACAGTGACAGCTAACCTTAAAAAAATGACATGTATGAAATAAAATGGTGTCACCTTTTAACCTCCTGTCCCTTGGTGTGAAAAAAGTGGGGGGAAAAGTGTTCATAAACAGAATGCTCTGCACTTTCAAGTGTTGAATGATATTCTTTTGAAAATGATCTCTTCGTCTGAATTCCACAAACTTTTACCCTGGTGCCTCGGTGAATAGAAACCAATAAAAACGCACTCCAGCTGCTCCTGAACTAAAGTAATGACATGAGAGAAGAAAAAGGTTCTTTTCTTCATTACCTTCTTTTGCTTTTCTACAGCCAACATCAACTGCATGTCGTATATTAACAGAATCTGACGTTTCGTTGTGAACCTCCAAATCTGTGAGATGCAAACATGAAGGAAACATTTATTTTACACCTTGCATTGGTTTTAGTGGTAAAATAGGAAGGTCACAGTCATATGAGAGCAAATCCTCTCATGTAGGAAGTCAGTATGATAATAAATCTGATCCAGACTAACATTTCAACGTAGGGTTTGATGACAAAAGACCAGGAAATAGGGATGATTTGAGAGGGATGGAAATGGAAATGAGAAGAAAGGATGTTGAGATTTAGGTAAGAAGGAGGAGGGGATGGAGGGGAGGTGTGTGAGTGTTAAGGGGTCTGACTGCTTTAAATTAGATGGCACATTGCTGCAACGGCTGAAGAATTTTATTAAGAGTCTTTATATCTTCTCTCTTAAGCTGCCCCGATCAGCATAATCCCTGTCCAAACAAGAGATAATGAATCTTCTCTTTTAGTATTGGGTTAGATAGAGGAAAGCATGATGCCAGTGAAGGGAGGGAGACGTGCACAAATTATTGGAATTAGATTAGGAGGGGCCTGTTTTAATGGGTTTGAAGTAATACCACAACGTTAATGAAAAGTTGCCCCAGGCCTACATGATTGGGTGGGGAAGTAAGAGTGTGTGTGTTTGTGTGTGTGTGTGTGTGTGTGAGTGATAGAGAAAGCAGATTGGGCGATAAGCTGTGCTTAACATAGCTCATTGAAAATGCCCAGCTATTGTGAGAGTGGATGTTATTGTCTTCTTCTGTTGATTTATTTTTTGGGTCATGCTATTCTGTCCATATGTTGTGGTTTATTTTTAGCATTTATTAATGTGTGGTCTGTGTGTGTGTGTGTGTGTGTGTGTGTGTGTGTGGACATCTCATGTGGGCCGACAACACAAACTGTCGTAAAAAGTCTGCTTATCTATATACATATTCAATATTTAATTTACATTTTCTCCTCCAATTTGTTCAAAGACACTTAAAACAGGAGAATAACGTAACACATAACACATTTAATTAAACGCTTGCGTGTGGTGGATTGTCTGCATTGGCAGGTCTGCATCTCATAAAGTTTCTAATGACCTTGATCTTGTTGAGCTCAGTTCATGCACATTTTTTTTGTATATTATATTCATAATATTCCTCTCTAAAACATGCATCGTTTGGTTTTGTGCAGCAGCCATTCCACCACTTTTAATACTATCCACATCTGAAGGTTTTTATTATTGAAATGCAGCTTTATTGCAATGTCAGATAAAGCTACAGCAAAAATCCCTGCAGGGTGCAGCTAATTTACTCATCCAAATATAGGATCGAGTGGCTAACATCATGCAGAACAACAAAAATACACCTCAGTGGTGCTTTATTTATGTGTATTTTTTGCCAAACCAGAAGGGACTGTACACACTACAGACTTTATCCAGAGAACCTCTCCAATTGTCAGGGAGTCAACACATTGAGAACAGGTGCACTGCACCTGCTGTAAAGGATTATAAAAAAGTGTGAACAAGGTTGACTCATCCTTTCAAATCCTAAAGCTCGCCCTCGTCTTCATAACAAAATCAGCCAACCTTGGTCTCTAAAGACCAGTTTACATGCATATGCGCTAGTTGCCACCCTTAAGCAGAGCAGTGGCAATTAATCAAAGCAGAAGTACCTCAACCTTGACACTAAAATGAATAGACACAGACAGCACTGACGCATTTAAAAGTAGTTCTTGTCTGTCCCTTCCCCCCTCTTCTTTCCATTAGACTGATGCAGTGAAGAGGTGGAACAGCTACGTGAAAGAAACAGGAGAGCGAGCTGCTGTAGAGGCTGGTATATAAAGAGCTGGATGGGCAGATATTGGCAAAATGAGAGACAGACACAGACTGAGGGAGATGCAGACTGTGATAAGAGCAGACGTGCACAAGGTCCTCCGCGGCCTCCGTCTCCCACGTGCACATAACACAAACGTGCCTTCAACAATCATGACACCGAAAGAGGAAAAAGGCGTGTGGTGTCTCCTGCGCTGTGTATCAGTTGGGTGCTCTGCCCGTTTTACCCCAAAAAAGATCATTAGTTGACGTTTTTTCTGTTTTATAACATGGTATATTAAGTTTCTTTGAGTTTTGGACTGTTGGTTAAGGAGATCTAGCAACCTGAAGAGGTCACCTTGGGCTCTGGGAAATTGTGAAGAGTAATAAATATGGAAAATAATGCAGCCTTATGGCGAAGCTTTCGTCGGAGCATATATGACAGCAGTAAGGTCTCCTTTTATAGGACACATGCAATGGACCTTAATCACAGCAGACTTTTGGACCCGTCGTAACAGGGAAAGCACAGATGAAACAAATTCAGTTAACGATGGCTCCGTCCCATCAGGGTCCCAGTAAACAATGCCGGTCAGCCAACAACACCAGGACCCTGGTGTTTAAAGGTCAGTTACACGTGTGGTTCTTTGCTACATGCCTAAATGTGTCCGTGGGAAAACAACTGCACCTGTGAGAAGAGAGACGAGACAGATCAACAACTACAATAAAATTAACTCAAATAATTATATAGAAATAAAAATAGAAATGTGAAAAAATAAATAAAAATCGATTTAATTACATGTAACGATTAAATAAATTAGAAGAAACAATACTTAATCCACAGTTTGCATTTATAAGCATCCACAGACCGTAAGTAGATGCCCAAAACATTACGTTTTGAGAAAACCATGAACACATTATACAAATGATTTAAACGGTGAATTACGATTGTTTGAAAATTTTACTGTTCATTATAGAAAAAACTTTTGAGTGTCCAGTACAATATGTCTGTGGCTTATTTACTCTTATTAACTCTGTCATTAATAAAAACACTGAAGAAGGGAACAAAGTTCTAGTCCAAACTTAACACAACACATACACATCAATACGCGTCTAATGTTGCATGCAACAACGTATAAAGGCTACACGGTACAGGAATAGTGAATGATTTCAGACACGACCCATGTCTCCTTCTTCCTCTCTCTCTCTCTCTCTGTGTCTTGTCTTCATCAGCCTTCATCCTTCACCTCCCACATCTTCTGCCTCCACCAGCAGGTTTCCAAACATCTCAGTGCCTTTACCTATCTCAGTTGAGAGTCCCTCCCCGACGTCGCAGATATATCGTGCAGTTGCATACATGGAGGCATCATTAGTTACCAAAACATCAAAACAAAATCAGTCAGTAGCTTCTAATACCGAAGCAGCAAGAGGTAAGTAACTCCAAATCCCCTCACTTCATCTAATTACCGCACAATTATTTCTGCCTCCTGTGCCAATTACAGCCATATTGATGGAGACCCCAGATGTGCCATCCTAATAATTAATAAGGTAATATTACAGCTTTCCATGTGCTCACTAAGTTGTACAGGTACAGTGACAGGTTGGCACTTTACGTCAGGCTGCAAAATGGATGTGGCTGTCAGCTCCAATTAGAGATGTAATGTCTTGGATCAGAAGAGTGGGACTGGCCCAGGGAGGGGGCGAAGGAAGAACGGGGGTGTCGTATGGAGGCACTGTAGTAACTCGGGCTGAAGGGCAGCAGCTGGGGGGGGGCAGAGGCTGAGAGTTGATGTGAGGTCAGGAGAGAAGCTGGGGATTAACATTTCGGGAGAAGTGCTTCGTTGAAACAGCGGTGCACACTGATTTGTCACAGGAAGGAAATGAATCTCTTACAGGGTGTTTGTGGTCCATTAATGTTTTTGCTCTTCTGATGCACGAAAAGCCCAAACTCAAACCTTCCAAGATGTTCAGCCTCTTCGACACCTTTTGAAAGGGACATCAACAGGTCTGTGTGGCTGTACTCTCCTTTCTGTGCCTGTTTCGAACATAATAAGTTTATTTCTGGCATTAGAAACGGCAGCTGACAAAAAGTCTCACCTTAAAGTGAAGTAGCAAACTCCATCTGCTGATGAAGACCATGAGATATGTTCAAAAAGCTCCAGAACAGCGGCTGTTTTGTCAGTTGTGAAATAAATCTTTAATCTTGACTGAGGTGGAAAAGTCATAAAGATGGAAGCTTCCCTTGCTGCTCTTCTTCTTTTACTTCACTGTTAAATTCCTCCACTCCAATAGAAACGCCCCCCAAAACACTGAAACTAAAGGGCATTTCTTTATGTCACACTCTCCATTACCTTAGTGGTTAATAATATACCAGAATGCTGCATCATTAAAAAAATACCAAAAATCCATCATAGAGAAGCACCCGGAAATGCGGTGATGTATCAGAGTCACTGGTCCTTAATTAATTCTGTAATCTTGTCACGTCCTCTTGAATGTATTTGCATAATAGGTGGTGGAAACGCACACTGATTCACATTTTATTTTGTCAAAATGTCAGAAAGTCATTTCAAATCGGCAGCATTTTAATAGAATCATGACTGCTGACAACTTGACAGAGAACATGACAAATGCATGTTGTGCAAAGCAAATCTCTGTTTTATTGTGTGTGTGTGTGTGTGTTGTTGGTACCTCATTCATGAGTCCCCTGCCAGGCCAGTGTGTGGAGATTTAGTGCAGATGCAGATCTGACAAGATCAATTAATCTGAGAAAAAAGGAACAACAAAAAAAAAATCTGTCCTAATGTTTACACCCGCCGCATGCCCAGATTAATTACAGAAACACACAGGAAGTACACATCCAGGGACAATGTAGTAATTTTTCTCCCTGAAAACACACACACACACACACACACACACAAAGAGATAGCACCATGCTAATGTGACATCTCTCCGTGCCTCTGCGATGTAGATGATAATGATGATGTGGATGTCTGTGTGTCTGTGTGTGTGGAAGTCATATGGCAGGATGTTCATTACCGCCTTAACTCAGTGTGAGGTCACCCGGCACAGAGTGGCTCGCCGGGACCTGAACGGCATGCTGGGAGCTCAGCCGGAGGGGAAACACACCCAGTGTGGAGGCACATCCTTAACAGCAGACACAACGCCAAACATGAAAGCATAGAAAAACAAATAATCCCAGAATAACTCACACCTGCTGTCTCCACTGTATATTTGTATACATTAATACTTTCTGTATTATTAAATATCTTTGCTGTGCCCAGGTACACCTACAGACAAAGTTGTTTTAATTATTTTACGTGTTTTGTTTTATAACTATTGAAATTGTAAAAATGTACTTCTGAAACACAGTGCTCAACTGGAGCATCTGCACACTGCCTCAATCATGCACATGAAGAAAAGTGAAACTAATAAAAAGTTATAACTCCGGCTTTATTATTTTTTTACTTTGAAGTGAAAAAAAATTGAAAAAAAGTGGGAAAGGGCACCTCCCATATTGGAATTGGTTGAATTTATCTGTATAGCCAAAGCAGTGCTCTGGGATTATGTGGTGTTTGAGAACTCTTCTCCACTGGAGTCGGTTTGAGGTGTGTGTGTGTGTGTGTGTGTGTGTGTGTGTGTGTGTGTGTGTGTGTGTGTGTGTGTGTGTGTGTTGTGATTGAGTGCTGGGCCAGAGTGCAGCGAGACACAGGTGTATTAAATTGGGTCAGCGTTTTCATTTCCCAGGGTGAACACACACACACACACACACAGTAACAGAATTGTGCTATTTCAAAGTGAACCCTGATACAAACACACCTGCACATGCTATGCAAAATACACACACACACACACTTCCCAGATAAGTAGGATTAGGAGTTATTCTTGCATCTAGACAAAGATTCTCAGCCTGTGAAAATGAAGGGAAGTGGGTTTTTTATGGCTCCTTTTGTGACTGTGTTTGTGTTTATGTATGTGTGTGGAAATAATGTTTACACTGCTGCCATGCCAGGGTTCAAATCACTGGGGAACCTGGTCAAAGGAAGGTCAGCTCCCTTCAAAGGGTGTGTGTGTGTGTGTGTGTGTGTGTGTGTCTGGCTTTGGGGTGACCACCTTTCCTTATGATCACCGTCAGTCTTTTTTCAAATCATGAAAATCTCTCTCTTGCAGCAACAACAATAGCAGAAACTAGATTCAACGCAGCGCACAGCTAGCTTGTGTGCTGCTAGACAGGCGGGATGACATTTCCTACTTGTAGCAAGCTAGCAGAGCTACATTAGCCTAGAGTTTGATTCCGCGCCACAGTGTAGCTTTGGAAGACACTTTAAATATGAGGAGTAGCACAGACATTGTGACTGACAATACACAGACAGCTTATATTCACCGCTAGTACTGCAGCTGCTAGCATGAATATAACAGAAGCACCAGTTCGGTTGTGCAAACTATAAACGTAGGTCAATTAATTCTGGTTTTTGCACCTAATTTGAGTTCTTAAAGTCCAATAAACATAAAACTGCAAACTGTACCACACACAGCACATCCTGATTGTCATATGGTATATTTTACACTGTCACAGAGTCATGAAGCTAGCAGAAACTTGTATTTATATTAGCTAGCTAAAAAAAAAAATTGCTTAGCTTAAGAGTTAAAATCCTTGTAGATCGCTTGTGAAGCTTTCTTCAGCTTTCTTCAGCTTCCAACTAAACAATAACTTTATAAAAACATGACAGTAAACAGTCGTTTAATACTCAATTATTAGAAGCTAGGAAAAACAAATGCAGGTCACAGGCCTTCCTCACAGCAGCCGTGTAGTGGCAAAGGGATCATTAGGGTTATTAGCCACACCTGTGCGCTATGACAGCTGTCAAAATGGCTGCTGAGAATATTGGCTGAAGGCTGGGTGGGGATAAGAAGGGAAATGCAAGCAGTAATGGCTGAGTATTAAATGCTGGAAAACATTAGTCCAACATTTCCTGATTTAACAGTTAGTTGCACCATCTCAGTCTCTCAATATTTGCAAATTACCACTCCAAACTCCATAATTCCAAAGGTTGATTTTGAAACTTATATATGGGCAATCAGGACTGGACATGACTTCACCTTGTTATCCAGGGCATTTGGTACAAGACAATATTAGAGATTTTTCAATGCATGTTTTTGTGCTACAGGGTCGGATCACTTAATTTTCTCTGGAAAAGGGCAAATAACCACCGTTCCAATGAACACTACTGACTGGGATCAATCGACAGTATACTAAAGTGATTCAAAAGTGTGGATCTTTTATTCCTCTTTATTTTCATCCAAGTTTCATCTTAAAGCTGCAATAGTACTAGTAGAGGCAAAGTCCCTGTGCATTAAGTTTGTATTAGGGTTTGGGTTTGTCACCTTTAATGCAGATGGAAACTTTCTTGGAGCCACCAGGAACATTTAGATGCATCCTAAATCTCAACATTCAGTCTTAGTGGTTGCCTCTTGTAAACAACTCCAGATGGGGAGCCATTTTGTGTGACGAAAGGGAAGAGCTTTGGACTGGAAGACATTTCACCTGCTGACACTTAAACTGACTCCAGGTTTTATTTTCTCAGACTGTTGATTCACTGTGTTGACATGTTTCCTCAATCACAAAAAAATGTTCCTGTCACCAAAAATCTCTTACATGTATTTACCACAGTGTAGCTGACACAACCTGTTATTTCCTGGTCGACAACCACAACTTACATTTACACTGAATTCAACTTGAGCTGAATGCGGCATGCAGTACATCACGGCTTTTTTTAAATGTATTGTACAACTCTTGTGAGTGGGGGATATGCAGACAGTGGGCACAGAAAGAGACAGATCTGACCCCCCCCCCCCCCCCCACACACACACACACACAC